>JASZXU010000813.1:0-13898 GCA_035521515.1 Phenoliferia sp. Uapishka_3
GGACTCACGAGGGAAAAGGCGGCTGACTAATCAAAGTAACCAGTTAAAATACGATTGCACTAAAAGTGCACTGCAGTCCTCGTTGGCCGACCACCGCAGAAAGGCTTTGTCGCCGCAGAAGCTTTCCGAGGATGCGAATCAGCGTCTAGAAAGAGTGGCGCAGGGCCTGGACTTTCCGCAGCCTCAAGGGATCTTCAACCTCTGCGTTTCAGAGCATGGCGCCTCAAAACAGACCTCTTCGCGTAACCTCGCTCCTTCCTTCATCATCCCTCCACCTCGGCATAAACGTGCGGAATGCACGACCAGGCGCAAGCATCCACATCCAAGCGCTCCCTCTCTTCCCCTGCGACGTCCGCGGAGCCAGCTCACTTGCACGAATTGAATGGAGCGGATGTCGGCAAGCGAGCACGGCATAAAGGCGTGTCTTCTCCAACTTTTCTTAGCGTGTGAATGATCTGAAGACTCATTCCTTCTCATGTGCTCCATTAGCGTCCTCACCATCGAATCCTGTGACCTTGGCTCCAATGATCCGCCTCCTCACGAAGCCCCACCTCGAGAATCTCGTCCTTTCCTTACTCCAAACACCTTCCATCGCATCGACCGTCGCAACAGAAATAACCACATCCCTCATTCCAGCTCGAACTTCGTTTTTCAATGACATCCTTGCTCGAGTCGAAGAGGCCGTTCGCGAAGTCGAAAACGACCTACAATCCGAAGGCACCACTGACGACTTCGCGGACGCGGTTCACCTATTTCTCGGCGAGGTAGCAACATTTCGAGGCTTTCCAGGACCGGGAACTACAGCCATGGCATTCGATTTAGTCATCAGGATAGCGGAGGCAACACTTTGTGACATGGACAAGCCCCATGGTTCAGGATATGGAGAGCGCCGCGATTTTGACCGAGATGCAGACGAGTTGCTGGTGGAATTGGGCGCGATTCGAAGGGAGGAAGAGCCAGAATGGAAGGTCGGAGAGATCTATAACGATATCAGGGCAACAAGTCGAATTCTGGAGGGTTATGGCATAGACGGGTGGTTCCCGAAGACGCTGGAGCTCATCGCTCCCTGGGCAAGGGAGCAAACAGAAGTGATCGTGCTCGATGATGACTAGAGAGATACAAGGACACGTGTTTACAATTAATGTGCGTTGTTCTTCACTTACAATTTCGAGGAGAAGTAATTGCTCACCCTACCACCTTTTCGCCCAAGGTATACCCCCGCAAGAAGCTCAATATCCCTCGCTGTATCCACACTACCATTTTCTTACCGCAATACACGCATATCAAATTTTCACATTGGTGCGGATGGAACTACGACGGAGAAATGCGGTGACTGCCCGGGGTGTCTGTCCGAGGCATTTGTGTACTGTACTGCTGACTTGCTGCTGTGCTTCTTCTCTTGAGGCAGACAATTCGGTAGTCACCGAGAGAGCTTTCCACGGAAATAAGCTCCAGAGGATGAACCGTGCACAGCTTTCCGAGAGGCCTCCCCTGGCGAAAGGCGTGCGTCAATCTGGGTGTGTGGTGTCTTGACGGTTCTCATCATGGCCAGCCATGGCTAACAAAAGTTCCCGAAAAGTGGTTCATCGATTCGGATTTATTGAAACGGCGAATGGAAGACAAAGCTGTTGGTCTTCGTAGGGACAAAGTCACTCATCGACCTCAGGAAAATTTACGCATCATTCTTTCAGCACTAGCTGGTGGCGGTGACGGCGAGCTTGTTTAGGTTCGAGCGTTCTGTTTTCCATTCAAACGGGTTGCATCACCATGGGAAGGGAGCGATTCACCTTTTGTCGCCGACACCAAGGAGGATTCCACGCAAGTTGAACGATGAGCGAGGTTGAGCGCGCGGAAGTATGTAGATAAGAAGGAGGGAGATCGAGAAAGTGCAGGTGAGTCGCGTGAGCGATGCGAAGGAAGCAGCGTCCCTGACAGAAGCTCACCCCGGATCTAGCAGAAATAAGCAAGGGCCTGCGGTTGACGTTCAGTGCTCAGCCACTTCAAGCAGCCCAATGCATCCTATTTCAAGACGCATTTTCCATCGAACTCCATTCTCCAAGAAAATTGGGCTTATTCCGTCTCCGAGCCTTGCTACTGCACCACCGCGAAGCCAGTAAATACAGTTGGAACTCTGGTGGCACGGACGTCGGGAGGGAGAGGGACGCGGTGGAAAGTCATAGGATGGCTTGGAAGGTGGGATGAGCCAAGAGTGTGAGGATTGTCTGATGAAGTTGAATATGAGATGAGCTCAGATCCATTTTGGCGTCGTTCAAGAAGTCGGGACTTACTTGAGGTCGACAATGCGTGACATGATGAGCAGAGGTCGTAATTAGGGCAGATGTTGCACTCTGTTTCGAGGTAGCCCAAGGATTCAGCAGGCGTCCCAGAGGGATATGAAGCGTGACAAATGGAACGCAACTGTATCTGGGACCGTGGAAGTCGTCTTGAGAGCAAGCGTCACAAGTAACTCCTTGATGTCGAACCTTTGAGAAACCGTCAGCTGGTAGCGTAGCATGGTGCTTTTGAAAAGGAGTTCTAGAAACTCACTTCCCAATCAACTGAAGGCTCGCAGCGTGTGCCAGTGAAATAGATGTCGTCCGCAGAATGGACCTTGACAAAACTGTGGTCCGCGTGGATAAAGAAGGTGTACGCGAAGCAGGTCCCGCACAAGTCATCTTCAGGTAGAAATCAGTCAGTGACTGTTTGATTTATGAGGTGCGAAAAAAACGTTGACTAACAATTGGGGCAAGCGAGACACTTGAAAAAGCTCTCATCTCCAGCAATACGTACCCGACACTGATCGCAAGCGCGGCTGAAAGGGATCCGGACGTCAACCAACGGAGGAGCCTGTGTGCTTCTGCTCCCATTCGCCGCCCGGCTGCTCCCGGCAGGTCCTTCCCTTGATTCCAAAAAGTGATTCCAGAGCTCTCGATGCATCAGGTCAAGCTCACGTGCCGCGTTGAGTTTGGCAATGCTGGTCGCGGTGGTCTTCTTTGGCGCGGAACCAAGACCGAGCAATCGACCATCCTCATTCGTAATAGACACGTCCCAAGCACCAGGTCGTGGCTGTGTACTCGTGATGATGGGAGGATCTTCATCCTTCTCGGTGCCTGAGTAGTTCGAGCAAAGGATCATTGAACGGAGGCTAGCTGTGGCACGGAGACAGCGTACTGCAGAAAATAGCGAAGCGCCAAGCTTGCTCGAGCGAGATTCGAGTGCCGCTTTCTAAAGTGATGCGCTTTCCATCGTTCTCGGAAGGGTGAGGCGGGAGTGGCATTGACTGAGGATGTAGAGGGGATGGGCTTGGCGGAGACCTCACGGTGTCGATTGGCGGGAGTGGCGGCCCTCCGACGATGTCGCAGGCAACCGAACGTCCAGTCGTCGAGACCCTGAAGCGATCCCACAAGCCAGGATTTTTAATATCCAGGTCTCTAGCTGTCAGAAGCTTGACAAGATTCGTCGCGAGGGCTTTTTTCGGCGCGGTGGCGGTGCTGAGGGCGACGGTGTCTGTCTCAGACGTCGCGACCCACTCTCCTCGCGGTGGACGAGGTTGGTTGAGCCTAACCGTGGGGGGACCGTATCGGAGCTCATGACCTACTCTCTACTGTATCAGTATGACAGAATAGGGTGGATGGATCTGGTCGGACGCACAGGCAAAGTTTCCGAAGAGACGAGCTACTTCCATCGAGATCCTAGCGCCATTCTGTAGGGTTATGCGTCTCCCATCGTTCTCTGCGTCGTGCGCCTTTCCTCGGTACGGTTGTGGCGGCGACAGAGTTGGTGCAGAACGTGTCTTTGCGGCCGCCATTTGGGAGTTCGTATTGAGTAGCAGCTGTAACATCGACCAAACCCTTTGAGAGTCTTGAACTTTCCTTCAGTACATCCTGATAGATGAACTCTCACCCTCAACCTGTCGAGTTCTGATTTCTGCCTCTTGATGATTACTTCGGAATCCCTTTCCCTCTCTGTCCCCCGCCTCACCCCGTCGAGCTCGACCTCAGAACAGCTGGTCTCCAAATGCGACTTCCAATCACTCCTCGCACCGTGCCAGCCACATCCCAGCGAGCAGATGACGAGAAGCTGCTCCAGACGAGTCTTAAAAGCCGCCTCCGAGTGTTGAATCGAGTCAATGCGGACGCGGTCGAGTGGACAAGTTGGATTCGATGCCACCCAAGCGGACAAGCAGCTAAGACAGAAGTTGTGCGTGTTTGAGGTACATTGTGGAGAGCGAACTGGGGTGCGAATCGGGTGCTGGCACTGTAGAGCGGGCGGTCAGCCATCCACCATCAACATAAGATCAGGATTGGGATCACGCACGATAGGACACAGCAGACCTTCGTCAAGGGTAGCCTCCGAGTAGTAAGTGAAGCCGGCTTCGTTCACAAAAGAAGTCGCGTCGGAGGGGTCGAGGCGAAGCCCAGCCGGCGGCATTGCAAGCGAGGACTCGAGTCTGCGAATGATGCAGCGCTACAGCGAAAGATGCAGCTTCGGGGGTCAAGATTTGTTTCTTTTGGAAGCGGGGTAGTTGTGCTAAGAAAGCGAGGGAGGGAGCAAGAGGGAGAACGAAAAGCGCGCTCGGATCTTCGCCAGTCAGGCTCCCCAGCCCCTGAAACAACACCTAGTGGATAGTCCTTTCTTTTAGACTACTTACTAGTTCGTCGACACGAGCAGAAAAGTAGTAGACTTCCGAATGTCCAGTACATGTCCTCGCCATTGATAAGAAGAGACTACGTTTCAAGCTCGCACCTTTTTCACCACTGGCATCGTAAGCTATCAAAGCTCCTCGCGATTTGACATTCAAAAGATACAAGGTAGTAGCCAAGATCAAAGTTTTGGGAAATTCTACTCCTCCCGCTGATACGCCGCATACCCACCAGGCTGCCAAACCGGAGCCGGAGTTATCGACACCCCAGGAGTCGGTAGTCTCCCCACCGGCGTTCCCGGCGAAACCAAATGATTCTGACTATCATGTTCCCACTCGCTTCCTCTCATCGTGTTCGCGGGTGACCCAAACCGATCGCTTGACTGATACGGCTGAGACGTGAACGACGGTGGCGCAGGAGATTCCGAGGCTTCGTACAACTCTGGCGTGTAGTTGTTGTATTGCTGCGCAATGGGAGGTGGTGGCGAGTATGCGAGGTGAGTTCCGCTCCATTGAGTTGAGTTGTCGGGAGTATGGCCGGGTGGTGGAGGGTATTGAGCGTAGTGCTCGCCGCCGGGACCAGTGAACGCCACTCCCCCATCATCTTTGAAGTGGCCATCATTCTCCGGAAGCGAGACCGCAGAAGTATTTGCCAGAAGGGCAGCATCTTTCTTGTTTCTTGACCTCCTGTACCAGAGAATGGCGACGGCGATGATTGCCAAGAGGCCGAGACCGCCAACGACGCCACCTGCAATGGGGCCTGCGTCTGATGACCTTTGAGATTTGGTGCCGTTCAAAGAGGAGAATGTGGAGGAAGGGGGTGAGGAAGTGGCAGTGCCGGTGGCAGCGAGTGTGGTGGCGGGACTCGAGCAGGAAGAGAGACCAAGACCGCTTGTAATGAATTGGATCTGAGAGGATGCGCCGGAGTAATCGCCGACGTAGACTGACAGATACGAGGCTTGAGTCAAGGGGAAAATCAAACGAGTGCTGAGTTGTACGAACGCGAAAATAGGCTGCCTCCCGTGACAGTATTGACGAGCGGAACGATGGTATTGTTGAAGTCGCTGTAACCTGCGAGACCGACTGATCCACTGCGTGACTTAATAATCAGCTTCTCCTTGTTCTCGTTTTTTTTTTGTCTAACTTTGGAAGTCGTACGGTCCAACGAGGGTCACATGGAAAGGTGGCTTCCCATTCGAGATGGCAATGTTGAAAGTTTCGCAAGGATTATCGACTGGGTCGAGCTTGAAGGAGAGGTTCGTAGCGCTAGTCGTACTCGCCATGGTACAATCATTGGTTCCTGCTACAATGGAGTCTGGAAATTTGAGGAGAGAACAATTGTCAGTGACTGAGCAGCACGCCGAACTACCTCGGCACACGCCACTCGACGCCCAATACTCCCATACAGCCTCTATAGAAACCAAAATGAAATCTACTCACATCCAGCCACGGCACCACCAGAATAATAGTGCTTGTCCCTCATAGCAAACATCAACTTCGTTCCCTGTGCCACCACCAACGAATGAGTCAGCTCCCCTCTTTCGCATTCACAAGCTCCTCGCACAAACTCACGACCGAATAATTCGCCGTCCAATTCCCAGTTGTATTGATGGCGGAGCTCAACTTATTCAATACTCTCAACTCACCTTGCGGGAGTACCATTAGCGAGAACGGTGGGGTGGGGGAGGCGGTAGCGGTCGTGTCCAGTTGAGGGGTGAATTGCATTGTAGAGCATTGTGGAATCTCGCGTAGGCCTGGAGGAAAAAGATTGGTTAGGTTAGCTGGTCCAACTGTTGGGTACGAAGCAGCCTTGAAGACTCACTGTCGTTTTGAGTCGTCCAGGAGAAAGAGAGTTGTTCGGAAATGGGAGTTTGTTGAGCCTGCAGCATGGCAAGAAGTTTCAGGATGGCACGAAGGGAAGAAAAGGGCGGTGGTGGGATTGACGGTCTCCTGTACCCTAAAAGCGAGGTGCAGCCGAAGAAGGAGGGACTCACGAAGGCGACCAGGCAGAAACAGAAAGTAATGAGTGTGAAGAACAACGACCTCATCTTCTTTGGACGTTTGATGTCGTAGAGTCGAGATGTGGAGATGGCGAGGTGCAAGAGGCAGAGATGGAGATGACGGGTGTGAAGAAGCGAGGACGCCGCTCGTTCCCTCCGCGGAGGGCCTGCGTGTTGTCCGCTGTCATGTTCTCAAAGCGTTTCGGTCGGTCTCAGCGAGGATGAGACTTTTCGGAGAGTAGAGAGGTCGGGGGGATGTTGTCGGATCGACTTCGGCTCCATCCTCCCCTCCGCCTCTTTCCAGGCTTTGCCGCCACCCGTCGACATTCTTCATTCAAAACATCCGAAGCCCAACTGAGTGACAAGAAGAAGGGGTTGTATGTATGAAAACGCAAAGATTTGAATCTCACGATATTTAAAATGACAACAACTTTGTGGTTCCGCTGAGTCCCCACCTGCCAGACCGCTCCGCCCTTCGCCGCCCTACTTCATCTCAACCCTATGTTCCAGCTGAAATTTTGGCTTCTCCTTCGGTGCATGTCTCCCCGCTTTCCTCGCCGCTTTATCCGCCTCCCGCTTCTCTTTCTTCCTCTGGTCCCAATAAGCCCTTCCATAACTAACGACGATTTCCTCATGAGGTCTAATATCGACCGGTCCGACCCAGATTGCCATTCGTACTCCAACACCTCTTCCACCTGGTAGAGGCCATTCTCGGTTCTCGAATACGGCATTTGGACGAGTGAGAATGTTGCGAAAGTCGTTCACGTAGCGAGATTCGTTACCGGCCAGAGTGGCGTCGATGGAGATTGTGTCGGCGAAAGTGGCGGCTCGGGAGAGGCAGACGTCGTAGTCGGAAGAGGTTTCTGATTCAGTGTCTGTGTGCACAACGCCTGATGGTACAAAATGACGAGATGTAGGTCAGTATTAAGCTCTCTCTCCTTCCCTCCGCCCTCATTCCATATGCAAGTCGCTGACGTACCCAGGTAATCCCTGATCCAAGTTCCCTTATCCAATACCCTATCACCATTATACAAGCCATACTGTCCCTTCGCGGGATGATTCCTCCCAACTATCTTCTTGATAATGACCCATGGCGGGTCGTTCGGTGGTGGTGCCAAAGGTGGGGAAGCAAACTTTATCTTGTCTTCTCGTTGAAGCAATGGGGAGGACTTGGGGACGGTAAGGAATGGGACGGTGCCGGGCCAGTCTTCGGGTTCGGAGAGCGTGAAGGAAAGGTTTGCGGCGGCGACGGGGCGGAGGGGTGGGAGTGGCTTCGAGTGCGAGAGGTCGTGTAGCGGCTTGTCTTCTTTTAGCATGTTGGAGGTGAGACCGCGAGCGCGTTTGGGTCGGAGAAGGCCGCGCGAGGGACGAAGGCGCAAAAATTGAAGGGTGGATAGGAGCCCAACGGATGCTTTCTCTTCTTCCTGTTTTATTACCGGCGATCACGCCTTAGCTAGGAGCTGAGGACTTACTGAACAATCAAAGTAAAGAGGGGCTCACCTTGTACATTACGTAGCTTTCTGGAAGTGCACGAATGTCCGTTAGGTGTCGACTCGACGTCTCGCTCGAGCAAGTAGTGTATATACAAGGTGTACCACCGAATACCCAGAAAATGAACAGCGATAAATTGAAAATTGTGAAGAACTACAGTTGGACGACTTTCGGTCCACTCGAAAACGTGAAAATCGCGACGGCCATCTGCAGCTCGTGCGAAGCGTCAAGTTTCTCGCGTCAGGGAACGAAAGCAGTCGTTCCACACAAATTCGACCCCACCGCAGCCTTTTATGAGTAAACCTTGTACTCAGTTGCGGAAGATTATGGAATCACGCTGACACGGAGACGGTCGCTCACCTACACCGTAGTATGGACCGAGGGCCAAAAAGTCCAATTCCTCGTTGACGGAGTGTTATAATAGGCCTCCACTCTGCAATGACACTTAAAGCTCGGCCTGATCACCAACTCTACAGAACAACCTTCACTATAAACGCTCTTTCGACCCCGGAAAGCTGGGCTTGGAAAAACTGGCGAGTAAAATTTGTCGCTCCCGCTTCGCGGCGCCGGTGGCGAAGGTTCTGACACGATATTGCAGGTCATCTGGGTACGCGGGGATGGACTGCTGGTATTCCTCAGGCCGATAATAAGTTGCAGATACAAATCATAAAGGGATGTCAATTTGATGGGAGTGATTGAGGACGGCCCCGGGCGACGCCTCGTACTCAAATTGGAAAGACACGATGGACCTGTAACGAATATCGCATTAAACCCGGGAAGCGTGGCAGGAACAGTTACTGGAAGAGCCTGGAGATCGAGGTACATGTGAAAGAGCGGCCAAAAAAAGAACACAACGGGTCAGCTCAAGATCGGAACCGTGCCTCTTGTGACCAGAGAGGGATTTGAACCCTCGCCCGCTTGCGCAGAACAGAAGCCTCCAGTAATATCGGAGAAGATAGGGAAGTATCTTGAGCCTGTCATCTTAGACCACTCGATCATCTGGCCTTTTCTGACAACTGGTGCGCCTTCGGGCAGTCTTAGTTCTTGCCTGATATTTTAGTAACAGATCACAAGTTCTGCTATGTAGCTGGAAGTCTCCACAAAAAGCACTCATTCTACTCGCTTGCCGTTGAACTGAGCGTCTAGTTTAAGCGAGACTGGTCGTTTGACTTTTCGCGCCTGCTTTCGGAGCTGACCGGTTGAGCGACCGGCAGCACTTTGCGGTGAATGTTAGTCGGACCGCCTCTGGCTCCGCACCATCACGATTCACAGCATCACAGCTGTTTCTTCATCTCCGTACCACCTCCACCAGTTCAAAAATTCACACGATCCTTCGGCCCGGCCCCACTCCCGCTCCCACATCGTCGAGCTCCCCTGAACCTCCCGCCAGCGCAACATGCCGCCCAAGATCCTTTCCATCCAAACAATACCAATGTCTCGGGAGGCGATGGAACGTAATCCACTGCTGGTGGAGATGATGGCGAAGGCTGATAAGGGTGGGAGAGCGACGGCGTCGGTAGCTCAAAACAAGGGTGAGCCAAGCGAAATCACGAGGGGAAGCGCTCGCTAGTCACGGAAAGACTGAATGAGCTCATTCGAAGAAATTGGTGATGCCATGTTGAAGGCCGGAAGACTTTCGGCTGCTTCGCGTCCTTGCCAGAATTGCGGAGTTCATCGTGCGTCTTCCTCGGATTCGGTTTAGCTCATTTGCACTGACATCGAAAATGTTATGAAGTCCTACCGGGGAAAGCTCAGCTTTGCTGCAGTAAGTGTAATATTAGTACTTATTGCAGCCCAGCATGCCAGCTGGCTCAGTGGCCTCTCCATAAGCAACAATGCAAGTTTATGTGAATGCGTGAGCTTGTTCTTTTCAAAGGACACATTTCGTTTCTGATAATTCTGCCGATCAGAGGCCGAAAAGCTAGAGCTCCGTACCTTGGAGAGCCCTCGCGAAGCTGCTCTGGAAGAAGCCCTCAAGCTCTTCGCTCGAGCAGCAGCCCAGGAGATGTATGCCGCCTTGTCCTCAGCTATGGAAGCTTTGTCTCCAAATCCAATCCACACCACACACACCCTGCTCATTTGCGTGACTTGGCATCCCGAGATCAAGGACCCGACATTAGCGTTCACGCTCGACCTTGGGGCGCCAATGCTTCACGACGATGTGGAAGAAGCGCTGGGTGAGAAAGGGGTGGGGTTGAGGGGTATGCTTACGCAGGATGCTCTCAATAATGTGCACGGGATGAAGTTGGCACGGCCGGAGCTTTTGAGAAGCTTGACAATTTGGTGGTGTAATTTGGCTGGCAAGTTCGTTTTTTCCTCTCATCTTCTTGCACGCCTGGCTATGGGATATTCTGATTCCGATATTATAGTGTTACTTGCAGGATGATGCCAATGGGGATTGAGCAGCTGCCGGAGTTGAAGCGGAATAGCGTGTCGCGGAAAGCTCTCGAGGCGCGGAGGGATCCCTTGTGGTTTCCGCATCTTCAAGAGAGACTCAAATATTCTGGGATGGTGCTCCCGGGCAGTAAAGCAAGCCCGAGAGATTTGCAGCGATTCTCAGGTGTACGGTTTTCTGTGTTCTGTTAATGATGCCGAATGTCTAAGCGCTCACACCTTTGACATACAGCAATATTAGACAAGAACCCTGAAATCAATCAGACTATATGTGCTACTAAAATCCTTTCAATCGAATAAAGTGAGAATCTCTGACATTATTCACCGCATTTTCAACGTTAGAAACAGGGGCCAAGGCAACTTGAGGGCTACTTTCCCATCCGTTGTTTTTCCTCGTGGGAGGGCAGCTAATTATTTTACATCAAAGAATCCCTGATTCAGATGTGGCGAGGAGATTGCCGCCAAAAAAAAAAGAGGTAAAGGTCCAGCATGTCATCGTTGAACGCGTCCTTCTCCCCCCCCCCCTTCTCAACGCGTTTAACAAAATGTTAAAGCGCCCATTTTCCTCTGTTGGCGCTGGGCCATCCACATCCAGCATCGCCATCAAAGCCGAATCAAGCTCCTCCCCGACTCACATCCCCCAAGCCAAAGCCCGACGCGTCGCTGCTCCGTACCCACTTCCAAACGCCTGCAACGACCCACCTTTCTGCCCACGCCACGACTTCTACCCACCCTCAAGCTCTCACCTGGAGAAATATGGACAACCACCATGTGGCAAAGGATGTGCGGCCGCGATGGAGGACGGCGGGAGTGAGAGTGAGGAAGAGGTCAGAGTGGTGAGGGACGACAAGGGAAAAGGGAAAGCGAGGGAGGCGCAAGTTAAACCGGAGCCGGATCTCGAGGACGACTTTGTCTCTGTACATCGAGAACCTCAAGCTGTTCCCAAGCCAGTCGTCGCTCTACCAGCCGCCCCCGCTCCAGCACAAGCGCCAGCTCACATCCCTGCCGCACTCAACCTTCCGGCTCCCGTTCCAGTACCAGCTTGGATAAACGGCTCACACACCCTCTACGTCCCTGCAACGCGCTTCATCCGAAAACAACTTGGTGGCTGGTGCTACCGTAGCACAAGCGCCAAAACTCTCCTTTCCGGCCAACGACAGACCAGCTATCGATGCACCGGAAACCTCAGATGCACTTCATGCGGCAACGTTACTCGATGTCAGTCGACTCTTACTTGTACGCGGGCACAATGCGCGAAGAAATGCAGCTTGTGTGAGGATGAGGTTGGAACGCTGTATAGGGTCGACTGCGAAGCGAGGGCGAAGAAGGTGACGACGATACAAAAGGATGTAGTCAAGATTGAATGGGATGGAGAGCATAGCTGTAGTCATGCTTATGGCGGTGGACACCTCGTCAAGAAGAACCCTTATGACGAGGATGAGCGTAGGGTGAACGTAGGGGCGTTGCCGCACAAGGCTTGAAATGATGACAGGTGGCGGAGAGAAAATTAGCTTCCAGCAATGAGTCAGCTGGGCAAACTTGAACGACTGAGATTGTTAGGCTTTCATTGTGCTGCGTTCGAGTATTGGCAAACACCCTGCGAGAACGTCGCCCGCGCCGCGAATCACTTTTCTCAGGCTCAAGGTCATTAGTTCGACATTGAGGCCATCGGTACTTTCTTATTGTGGAGCCACTTGAAATGGACATGCGCGCAGAAGCACTCGCCGGCCAAATGTCCTCCCGGCAGTGCCACCCACCCAGTTTATAGTAAATTAAATTCCTGATTCAGCCGTACTTCACGAAAACAGCCCAGGGTACCATCTATCACATCCAAATTAACGCATCGCTTTCCCAGGTCCAGGTGTGTCTACGGAAAGATTCACAAAGTTCAAGTCAGCCTCCTCCTTACCGGCGCGACGAAGAAAAAAGTTTCATACTTTTACAAGTCCAGCTACTATCCCTGATCCCAGTTCTTGAGCTACCAGTATTCTTGAGGCCAATTTGCTGGTAGGGTGAAACACCAAGACAAGTCGCGATCGTAACGAGCTTGTAGCCCGCTGCTTTAATTTTCGGTACGACAGTTTGAATGAATTGTGCTGTTCCCGAGTAAGTTTCTAGGATAGACGAGCGCTTCAGTGTAGGTTTGGATTGGAGAGGTGGAGGCGAGACGCTACTGACCGTGGTTCAGCGCCATGTGGGATTTAGGATACTTCGTGCTCGACCCGCTCAGGAGAGAACTGTAGAGGGTGATTGATTGAGAGGGAGACTTTCCACCGGAATCACCTGGGGATACGAAAGGTTAGCCTTGTTAGACTTCAGCAGGTTTGAGAGCATTCTTCGACTAACCCGAATCAAAGTCCCACTGAGCAGGAAGAAAAAGTGTCAGCACAACGGAGCCTTTCCTGTAAACAATTAAACACAAAACTGACAGTCACAACTGTTTCAAATAACACAAATTCAGTATTGGAAGGTCAAGGTACGAATGAGCGTCCAAAAACTCACCAGTGTACCCACGATTCTTGAGAATCGTAAGTGCCGCATTATTGTATGACCCATACGGCTGTGCGGAAGTAAAGACTCAGATTCGATCACAGCTATTTTTTTGAACCCAACGACTCACAGGACGGAAGAATTTTGGGACGACCCCGAGAATCTTCTTGAGTGCCGTCTCGTTCTGTACAACTCCACTTCAGGCTACGTTTTTGGTCGAAGATGGGTGGCAGCCTTGACTTACAAGATCAAGCTGTTCATTAAATTGAGCAGCAGTGAGTTTCGTGATGTCATCGTGACCCCAGGCTAGTAATCCAACATCAATAACACCTCCTAGATCAATAGTCCGGTTCGAAAAGACTCACTGTGACTCCCGATCATATGTCCAGCTTTATACCTAGCGATCAAATCGTCCGCGTAATCATAAATACAGTCATAATTGTTCCCATTCACGAAGAAAGAAGCGAGGCTGCCTTGCTTCGTCATGTAGCTCGCTATTCCTCCTCCGTATTTGAACGGTCCGTCATCGAAGCTCAACGCAAACGTCCCTGTGGGGGATCAAATTACAATAGTTAGCACTGGTGGATCATGATGAAAGGGTGGAGTCAGTACCGGGGACTGTGCAGGTCGTGATTACTTGCGCGCATCCGCTACAGCTTGATCGCTTGGTTATGTTGAAGTCCGAGGCCGTTGTGGTGGGTGGGAAACTGACACACAAAATATCAGTGTTCCCAACGAATGGAAAATTTACTCACAGCGTGCGAAGCTGCTTGGTGGCAAACGACGTCTCGACAAAACTCTCAAAGCAAGCTTCGCCCCGCCACAATATACGAGGAGGCGCCCTCACTAAAAATAGCTCTTGCCAGATCCACATATAGGCA
>JASZXU010000815.1:0-13878 GCA_035521515.1 Phenoliferia sp. Uapishka_3
CCTCTCATACTGGTAGCGACCCCCGGTCGCGACCTCCCTCCCAGCCTGCGCCCAAGTCTCAACCGCTGTACGGAATCGTACAATACGACTTCGTGGCCGAACGTGCAGACGAACTTGACGCAAAGCGAGGCGAACCTATCATTGTTATCGCCCAATCGAATCACGAATGGTTCGTCGCCAAACCTATCGGGCGACTCGGAGGACCCGGTCTCATCCCCGTCGCGTTCGTCGAGATTCAGGACATGACCACGGGCAAGCCAGTGGAGAATGTTGAGGAGCTTATTCGATCGGCGGTGGTTCCCAAGGTGGAAGAATGGAAGAAGATGACGGCGGACTATAAAAGCGCGTCTATTCCTCTTGGGCGGTTCGACTTCGCGACCAGCAACGGTCCTTCGAAACCATCTCCTGCAGACTCTTCTTTCGGCCAGCAACAGAAGTCATCCAATGGAGGCCAGCACGCATACCGCCCGCCAGGTCTCGCCTCGCCTGCTCAGGAAGAGTACTCGCCGCCACTCGAGTCGGAAAGGAGCAGCGCAGCGTATGAGGAGGAGGACCGGGATCCGAACGCCCGTTATTCTTGGACGCAGGAACGGAGACAGTACGGTCTCGTCACATCGGCTTCAGTCGAAAGCTTCCACCAGGAGGAAGGAAGCTTTTGGTTCCACCTCCGCGCCTTCTTCTCCACCGGCGCCTCCCTTGTCCTTTACCGCCTGTACCAAGACTTTTACGAATTCCAAATTGGTCTCATGGACGAATTTCCAGTCGAAGCCGGTCGCGTTCCTCCCGGTGGAGAAGGCAGCACTCGACCGCTCGAGCGCATTTTGCCGATGATGCCAGGTCCGACCGACTTTGAGGATGAAGTTGTTTGCGCTCAGCGAGTCCACGACCTCAGCATCTACCTGGGCGATCTCTGCGCGCTCCCAGACCGAATTCGCGGAACTGGCCTCATGTACGAATTCTTCGTCCCCCGCGCAGGAGATGTGGAAGTTGCTGTAGGAAATGGAAAGGGAGACGTGCCGAGTCAGGAGAGAGTGTCGATCGAAGGACAGTACGGCGAGCTGGTTGAATATCTGGACCAGATGGACCGTCCCGAGGTGCGCGCGAGTCGAGATGTCATGCCAGACGTCGGTGGCCTGAGCCTGAACGGAGGCGACCAATCTGGGCAGCATCACGAGGCGTCTGGTCGACAAAGCGCCGCCTCAAAAGCCTCGAGTGGAGCTGGCTACTCAGATCCTAGAGGCTCGCATCAATATGCCGATAGTGAGTAACTTTCTCTCCTTTGAAGTCGAGACAATGATATTTATATACTCGTATCTACCCAGCCCATCAACAACAGTCTCAGCAACACCACAAATCATATCAACAAGCGTATCCCTCACCTCCCCCACCTCAAGCGGTCAACAATGCACCGCTCGGAAATGCCAATATCAACGCACCATATGTCAAAATCAAGATCTTCCATCGCAATACAGACGATCTCATCGCCATTCGAGTTCCACCCACAGTGTCACATGCGTCGCTCCTCGAGAAAGTCCGTGAACGACTTGGCAGCGACGTTGTCAATCTGCGGTTCCGTGAAGAAGTTGGAAGCCAGAGTGGCCCCGCGGGTGGCGGTCAGGTTGTTATGGCTGGTGGGGCGCGTTTAATTGGGATCGATACAGATTCTGAGTTGGAGAGATGGATAAGAGGCGGGACTCGCCTCGTGCTAGTGAGTTGCATTTTTGGCCTTCCCACGACTTTACCCTCTATCAGCTTCTGATTCTCTTGCTTCTTCAGTACGCGGACTAATTACAGCATCTCCCGCCTACGAGTGTTCCTTGAGTGATTTGGTTTGTTTTAGTGATTGGGTCCTCTGGTGTAAAAGATCTTTTTTTTTCAAGCACACGAAGTCGTGTCTTCACCTACATCCCCGGCTTCTTTTCTTCCACATTCAGGTGTCGTCGAGAAGGAAAATAGAGAGAAGGATATGTGGTCGCGCGGCCATCGCTTGAGAGTAATTTGAATGCGGCAGCGCAACGCGTCGAAAAGGAAACGCCACCCATTCAAGCTTCAATACCAGCTACCAACAACATGTCAAAACCACCACCCGGACTTTGTTTCACCGTCGGCTTCGGATTGGCCGTCGCACTCTTGTCCCCAACGTTCATCCTCGAGCCAGCCCAGTGTCCGGCCGAAGAGAGCCCCCGACCAGACCCTCCCACAGCATCCAGCTCTCGACATCCCTCTTCAGACCAACATTCGACCTCGTCGTCGCCAAATTCGAGTACATCTGCTCCCACTTCGCCTGCACTCAACGCTAAGGGCGCGTCCGAGCCAATCGACGCGTCGCGGTCAGAGCAACTTCGTGTTCGCGAAGCGTGGCGCGCCGTTCGCGATGCTGCTGGAGAGGACGAGGTTGTGCAAACTGTGCTGGAGCAGATGTTCGATGAAAGGGGGATGATCTGCTTGGAGTTTGTGAGCAGCGGCGATTGGCTTGCAATCTGGAGAGCCGAGCAGTTGAAGGCGGACCTCTGTACCGAGCAAGAGAAACTCTTGAAACTCAAAGCGGAAATGGTGGCGGTAGAAGAGGAACGGCATCGCTATCATGCCGAGTGTGAGAGGAAGCGCGGGCGCGAAGACGAAGAACTTAGCGACGCGGATGCCGGAGGGTCGAAAGTCCATTTTGTTTTGCAGGGCTGCGCGGAGGAGGAGGAGGACGCGGAGGAGGAAGAGGAAGTCGAGGAAGAGGACGAAGAGGATCAAGAGTTCTATCACGACTCCGAGGAGGAAGAAGAGGAATCATCGCCACCTCTCTCGCCTCCAACACCAAATCTTGCCGCGGAGCCCGACGACCCAAAGCGACTCTTCCGACACGTCCTCCCTGCACATGCCCACACAATCCAAAGGAACCGTCGCCCTTCCCTCGACATTCTTTTGGGTGAAAGTGACGAGGAGCACGATGCCAGCCCAGAGCCATTCTTCGGACTCTCCCACAGTCCGTTCTGGCTCAGCAAGCCCCTTCCCAGTAGCGAATTACCGTCCGATTTCAGTCCGGTACGAAGCCCTATCAGCCCTCTGGACAAGTACAAAAATACCAGCGCGAAGAATGGGAAGCGCAAGGCAGTCGGGAAGGGGAAGGATAGCGCGAAACTCAAAGGAAAGGCGAAGGCGAAGCGTGTAAGGATCGAGGAGGGTGAGCTCGAAGCTGTTGGGGATCAAGGCGTCGAGCCCGGCAGTTCGGTGGGTAGCGTACGTGGTTATGGGCTGAGGGAGCGTGCTAGGATCTGCTGAGGAGGAGAATGCTTGATCAAAAACACTTGATGGTTTCATGGGACGTGAATCTAGATGTTCCAGTCTTTAGGGTTGTGCTCAATTCCGCTTGTGTTGTCGGTGATGTTGTAAAAATTGTAGACTTAATTTTCAGGTGTTCTCAGTCTGCCTACAACTTTTTGGCGACCCAGAACGCGGCCGTGTACCGGTGCTGAAGGAGACTTCGTGGATTGCTAGTGTAGCTTGTGTGTATCTCCTTCGCCTCCTAGTGTAAAACATGTTCAGACGCAACCTTGCGTCAAAAGCAAAAGGACGGACCACAATCACGAAGCCGATTCGCTTGGCCAATTCTTTGACATCTTCAACTGTCAACTCGATCGAGCGCGCTCCGGCAGTGTTCTCAAAGTGCCAAAGGGTCGGCCCACAATTGATCCAAGTTCCTCCGTGCTTTAAGACGGCGTAAATACGCTCGAGGTACTCAACAATGTTTCTAGCTGTATCGATGAAAAAGCAGGTCACTTTTGGCATGAGAGATGAGTTAGTGACGATGTCGTCAGTGGTTTGGGCCCCCTTCGCACCTACTGCATCCCACTTCTCTGAACTGCAGATTTGTCAGTGAAAATCCTCGTGAGTTGTACCTAGCGAAAGTTCGCACCAGTATCATTTCCGTACACTCCTTCGAACGAGCCAGCGGCAAATGAGAAGTCCCCTTCACTCGACGTAATGTCGCTGGGCAGGACGTCGGGTATGAAAACAGGTTCTAACAAATCTTTCCGCGAGCGGATATTAGAGAAGGAGTGAAGGTATGGGTATAAT
This sequence comes from Phenoliferia sp. Uapishka_3, assembly GCA_035521515.1. Classification (NCBI taxonomy): domain Eukaryota; kingdom Fungi; phylum Basidiomycota; class Microbotryomycetes; order Kriegeriales; family Kriegeriaceae; genus Phenoliferia; species Phenoliferia sp. Uapishka_3. The sequence continues at coordinate 4,066 of JASZXU010000815.1, forward strand.
GGGTACTGGTTCTTCTGGGTTGTATGGTTGAGAATGAAGGCTGAAGCTATTAGCTGATGTCACGGGTCAGCTTGCTCACTCCGGCGAGCCAGCCGAATCCCAGCTCACCATGAAGAGCGAGAACTCGTTCGCTTATAGACGATATAGTGTCAACCTCATAGACCCAGTCACTCTACGACCCGAAACTCACCTTGACAAGAAAAACCTATCGTCCAACACAGCGTCAACAGATTCCTTTGACGCCTTCCCAAAAATACGGACCTGCTCGCACAATTTCCCATGCCAGCCTACCCAATCCTGCACCGGGCACAAGTACTTGAAGCTGTGCTCTGCCATCGAAGCCAGCCATCAGTGAAAGGTCCAGATTTGGCAGAAGGTCGACGCACCGTTGGGGCCCTTTCACGTTAGCATATATTGAATCCAGCGCCCACAGTATCGGACCATAAGTCTCATCTCGCTCTACTTCGCCCTGGATAGGCACGTCGAACATGATCAGGTTTTCACGATGTGGCGGAGCGCCGAGAACGATATACCAAATCACTCCAGTCTCGAACGCATTGACGCAAAGTGCTCCTCAAGCGCTGCGTGTTTTTTCTGGTAAGAAAGGGAGACAGGCCAATGGCAGACGGGACAAACTTCGTGGTCTCCTTCCTTCGGTGCCGGGGCAGACAGGGCCGCATCGGGATCTTCTGGAGGGAAGACATTGGACTCAATCATGGCAGATACCAGCTCAGCGTTTATTTGCAGCTTTGAGTCAACCTAGAGCCTTCCGTTCAGTGTTCGCATAAAAATGACGGCATACAATCAATCGAACGTACGCTCTTCAGAAAGTCATTGAAGTCTGGCGCCAGTAACGCTCGATGGGCCTCCGTGAGGCTGAAATAATCACCTCTCCGACGTTGGTTCGCACTGAGGGCTTTTCGAAGGTATGAATCGAACGTTGCAACGACGGTGGCCTGATGCGCCGACTCGGAGGGCTCGCCTGCCTCGGAGTCAGAAATGTCGACGTCCTCAGCTTCAGGCGCAGTCACGGCGCGCTCGTGCGAGTGGGATGAGCTTGCTGCACGAGAGTGACTGTATCCTTGGTAGGCCATAAGGTGCTTTGCGAGATGAGGAGAAGAAGGTGGGCGATGAATTAGCTGAAAGGTGGACGCTGACTCTGGCCGAGTGTCACTTCCGAGCTCAGCCCGGGTGGAATTCCGTGGGTGCACGCGCCTTGGCCACTTCTCCCCATCGCAGCCCACATTCGTCTTCCTTCTCACACAACCATTTGCCGACATGAGACGACGAAAGCATTCGTCAACAGGCAGTATCCTCCGCGACAGCCTTCCCTCGGCGGACCTCCCCCTTCTCACCAACATCGTCCTCTACATTAAGCGGAAAAGCAGTGCTCTCATCTCCCTCCTCGTTGGCGTTCTCTTTGGCTTGTTCCTCGCACAGGCGCTCTCTCCAGGTGTAAGTATTTCGCCCACATCACGCAATACAGCACCGCACCGTAGCTGATGGGAGCGTCATCCGCGTATCAGGACGTCGCGGGCGAACAGTGGAAGGGTGGTGTTGTGGCCCAGACGTGGAGTCAGCGAACAGCAGGAGCCCACCGAGCTCAAGTCTCGCTACCAACGCTCGATCAACGCGCGCGAATCTTTCAACTCCTTGCGACCCTCACAGGCCACCACACGCGGTATTGCCTCCGAAAAGCTCAGCCCGCGTACCGGCGCCAGGTCTACGAGCGATACGAGCCGATTGTCGGCTACGAGCGCAGGCGGACTCGTCGAAGTCCATTCGGATTGCTCACGGGCATTGTGCCAAAGGTCGCGAGGAGGAGCTTCTTTGGCTTCGACGAGGAGACTGAGGTGGAGAAGATCTTCTCGTCTGCCAACCGAGAGGGCAGAAATAGGAAGGCGCAAGGGAAAGGGCTGCGTCCCAGCTACGATGGTCACAAGTGCGTGAATTTGTACACTGTGCAGCGGGGCGGGCGAAGCTAAGCTGACGTCGAGTTGCCTCGCTCAGGTTCTTCTTCGCCATCAACTTGTATAATTCTTTCGACGTCATCCCCGACCTGTTCTCAAATATGTTTAAGGTCTCCGCCATCGTCGGATACCACAATGTTTTCGTTTCAGTGTACGAGAACGGATCAACCGACCAAACGAAAGCACTCCTCCACCTCTTCGACACGCTTTGCCGCGCGGTGGGCCTCCGCGTTGTAATCAGGACATCGTTGAGGACTCGAGGTGCCTTCCATCACCGTATTGAATACCTCGCTGAAGTCCGAAACGAAGCGCTCGCGCCGCTGCAGGAGCTCAGAGACGCCGAGGGAGAGTACTTTGACTCAATCATCTTCATGAACGACGTCTTGCCGTGTGTCGATGATCTCTTGGAGCTCATCTGGCAGTCCCGGAGACAAAATGCGGGAATTACGTGCGGCTCTGATTACATTTTCCACGACGAAGTCGTGCGTATATCTGTTGCTTTTGGCCGTTCTTACAGTTGCTGAGACGGACTGCAAATTCATCCGCAGGGTCAACCGGTCTTCTATGACAAGTCTGCATCTTCTCCAATTTCCCTCGTGCGAGCGAATGACTGACATGCATTTGTGAAAAGCTGGGTCGCTCGCGACATGAACGGCACCGCCCTCGAAAACGCGCCTTTCGAGGCCGTCTTCCGAGACGTTGACTCGAGTCATCGATTCCAGCGACATTTACCAATTCAAGTTCAGTCATGCTGGAACGGAATCGCCATTCTCGACCCAGCGCCGATGTACACCGTGCCGCATGTCCAGTTCCGAATGGCCAAGCTGAGTGCCGGCGAGTGTTCGGCCAGTGAGTGTAGTCTTATCTGCAACGACTACTGGAACGCCGGATTTGGTCGCATCATCATGATTCCTCGTGTCAAGCTCGCTTACGACAAGGTTCGTCATCTTACCTCGTTCCTTCACTTCCCCTCTTTCGCTCACGTCCGTGGCTTTCCTTTTCCTGTACAGCAAGTGTGGGACATCATTCATCCCGAACGCAGGAATCTTACCTACATTCGAGGTTACACTCGCCTTGGTGGAGAGACTGACGACCCCCATTCTGATCCTCAAGATCGAGGATGGCACGGTCCTCACGACCGTCTGTTCCGAGCAGAGGAAAGTGAGGCTATCAACTTCCGAAAGCCACCGCCATATGGTTTGTCCACTTTCTAGGTCTCTTACTGCTCGAGTTTGAATACTCACCGGTCCCTTCGCCTTTTCCAGTCTGGTGTTGGGGTTGGGATGGGGCAGGAGATCTGGAAGGGCCCGATGTCGAGCCAATCTGGGAGGCGATGCCGAATACGACCTTCGACCCTCGGGTGGTGCGGCACGATCGGTCGTTCAGCGATCTGTAGAAGAGGGTTGGGTTGGACAGAAGAAGTATTCGCTGTTTGGCATCAAAAGTTGTGGCTACTCATCAGTGGCGCTGGGGTGCATGCCTTCGAATACCAGGCCGTCGTCTCGGACTCGAATGACGCAAAGAGCTCATTAGCTTCACTACAAGCTATCTGCGAAGTAGTGACTTGGATAACCTGCGAGACAAACATCTCGTCCTTCTCAATCACCTTTCATTCTGGTTGCTATCACTCGTCGCCTGAATCTTAAACCCCCAGCTCGGCAGGACCTTGCGAAGCCACATTTTTCGCACTCCAAGTCTCCATTCCACGCGTCTCGTCCGCCTCCAATGAAGCTCAGTGACATTGCCGTTTTTGCCACCTGCATTGGTTCGTAGATTTGGCTTTCTATTGAAGCCGATACTGATGGTCCCAAACCAACAGTCCTGGTCAATGCCCGTCGCGCGAGTGGCAACAAGCACGGGCAGCTGAAGAGCCGCCAATGGACGACTACTGAACTGAGCCCTTCCGGAAGCGATTCAGACTGTGCATCTGGATGTTGCGGCTTTACGAAAGCCATCTTCGAAGGTCCTTGTGTGGCTTTGCAGCCAAATGGATGTGGGCATGGGGATCCGGGGACGCGATCAGCAACGCCAACGCTGCGAAGGCGGGGAAGGCGCTCGGGCAATGCTCGTTCCTAATCCCTAAACACGTGCCCTCCTCTACTGGAACTACTTGAGCAGCCTGGATGTGAGTTAATAACTTGGCGCTCAAAGCCTTGCTTTGCTGATTTTGTTTTGCGTCGTGGTGATGCTTCCCCAGTCACACTTCGCCAGCGAATGACGATAAATATCGGGTCTTTCATGTTTCATGAGTAAACAGTGCGCTATGAGGCTAAACAATACTAATACTCTCTCGGGATTACTCTAGTCTTTCGCACATCAACTTGCAACCGCGCATCGCCAGCCACCACCACGACATCTGCAAGCCTATTCCACTCCTCTGCGGTTCCTCTCAACCTAGAGTCTTCGTCGACAAACGATACATGCAAGACTTCCATCCCTTTCGTTCTCACCTTCATCAAGCCCCTCACGCATCCAATTAAATCGTCTATCCGCGGCCAACGTTCGTCGCCAAGAAGTATTTCGAGTGTGAAAAGCCTTCCTTGTAGGGAAGTAAATAAGAGCTGTGAGGTATGCCACCCTGATAGTGTGAGGTGGGTGACGGAAGGAAATGCAGCAGTGAGCCGGGCCGAAAGAGAAGATAAGGGGACCTGTTGTCGGCCCCCTAGGATGAGGGTTGTCACGGAGGGAAACTTTAAAGATGGGTCTAACGCGGCGAGGTCGTATATAACAGAGGGACCAAGATGAAGTAACTCGATGGACGAAGAGTAGAGGAGTCTGGAAAGGGATGACGTGAAACGGCCGCCTCCAAACCCCGATCGAAGTGTGCGAAGGTTGGGGGAAACAGAGGTGGTGGTCGAGAGTGCCAGTGGTTGGTTCTCGTCCCAGACAGACCCATATGAAGGTGGCGAATCAATCGATTCGTCGGTATCTCCCCCCTCACGAAACTCTACGGCAAGTTCCTGGAGTCCAGAGAGGTGCGGAAGAAGCTCGTCGAGGAGTCGGTTCGAGACGTCGACTCCTTCGAACATTCGAATACTGGCGAGAGTCGACAGAAGCTGGGGTGAAAATGTAGTCGATATGGGGTCGAGGAATTGTTCGAGAAACAAATTCCGTAGGTTTGGAAGTGGGGCGACGAGGTTGAGGAAAAAAGCTCGAGTTCCCATTTCTGGCCCGGCGCTATGCATGAGCCAAGGCGCGTCCCCGCTGCTCCAGAGGCGCTGCTCCGCCAGGCGGTAAGACTTCTCCTCGATGAAGGCCGTGAGTGCCAGCATTTCAGCGTCGGCGTCTTCATCCTCGTCTTCTGCGTCGGCTCCTTCCCCAGACTCTAATTCTTTCAGCCAAAGTTTCTCGTGGCAGCAGGGTACATGGAGCGATATGTCTTCGAGTTCCGCGTCGAGAATGTCGAGCATTTGAGTGAAATAAACTGGTGTGGAGCCAAATGTCGTGATATGTATGTCAGCATGGTTTACAGTACGAATCAGAAGAATGGTGGAATAGGTGAGATTACCTCGAATTTGGCGGACTAGGCGGGAGAGAGAGGGTGACGAGCTGAGGGTTCGCTGGAGGAGGGTGGCGGGTAATGTCCGCCAAGCTGGCAGGCGAAGGTCACCGTAGAGGAGGTTGTTCGCGCAACCTGACCATGACCGACAAACCAGGGCAAGGCTGAACAGAGCGCCATTACGCGTTGACCAGTTCTCTCGAGACGTGAGGGCATCGAGGCAAGCATGCTTCATCACTTCGTGTAGGATTTCCGGCGGAAAAATTGGATGAGGGAGGGTCTCGGTCCACGTAGATGAATGGGTGGTTGGAAATGTAGCGGTATACATCGAGCTTCACCTAGCTACTGCTGGGAAGAAAATGGGAGGAGGGGGAAGAGTGAAGTCAAATCACTTCGGGAGGGCGCGACGCGACGCGAGAGGAGGGAGATGGGAAGGAAAGGAGGAGTGGGGCAGAAGAGGGGGAGGGAGACGGAGAAGGAGAGGGAGAGGAGGAAAGGTACAACACTGGTGTGGAAGGAAAAGGAAGAGGGTGCATCGGGAGGAGGTCGAGGATATCAATCTCATGACTGGTGCGAGCGCGCGAGATCCGTGGTGGAGACGCCACTAAATCTACTTTCCCCTTTGTTGTGCGCATTTGCCTTCTTCGCGAGGTTAACATTTACGCAATCTCGGTGGAGGATCGCCGTCCGTTGACGCAAGTTGACGCCCTCGCAAAGCAAATCAGTAGTGATTTTACCCTGTGAATGCCAAAAAAAAAAAAAAACTAGGTGGAAGGACTAGGGCCTCGGGCCCTCGGGGACGTGCACGAGGGGCAAACGAGTGGCAACTTCCAATTGCGGAGAGTATGTACAAGATCAAGGACGTGCATCGTCGGAACGCCAAACAGATTCAGCCGCAATTGAGTTATTGGATTTTTCGGTAACTATACAGCGACTTCGGTGTCCTCTTCTCGGTTGGCATTCTTTAGAGGGCAGTTTGTAAATCGCATAGCAAATCAGTTTAGCGTGACACTTTCGACCAAGTCCCAAACCTATGAGGCTTGTGATCAGACTGCCGAAGCCTGATTGAGTGGACACAATATAAAGCCTGCGTGGATGTTGGTGAAAGCCGGATAAGTCCAGTCTCCAATGCAGCCGTCTCAGCCTGCTTTTCCCGTGGCCGGGGCGATCTGAGCCGTCTGCTCCGAGGTTTGGACTCCGAGCACGAGCGACGGTGCCTGGCAATGTCTCAGAATTTTGGCCCAGGAAAATGATTGAATTATTCTTTTCTCCGGGCCAAACAATTCTGAGACATGTCAGGAACGGCCGGTCGTGCTCGGAGTTCAAACCGAGGTGAAGACTGGGATAAGTCGTTCATCCGGCTCGAATACAGACGGAAATCCTGTGTCCATGACATGCGCAACTACATATACAAGCTCAGATGCTGAGTCAGGCTCGGGTGTTTAGGTTCGGAAGGGCCACTCCCCCTGGAAAATATAAGTCGACGTAAGCTAGGTGGGAAACAACTCATCGAGTGGTATCGCACCTATGCAGTCCGATGCGCCGTTTGGCTGAGCTCCGACCGCACCACACGTCTGCTTGGAGGTAACGCAGCATCCAGAAACACCTGATGAAATAATCGGGTCAGGAACAATGAATAACTCACAGCGCTCGGCGAGAAAAACTTTCAATCATTGTTCACGGAGCATGGGCCCGTGATGAATTGGCCTCCACGAGTTCCAGCTGAGGGTTTCGAGGATCAGATCATCCGTCAGGAATTGAATACCACCCTTTGTAAGAAGCCTCACCGTCGCCCGATGAACCGGAAGGCGTAGAGGAGCAGCCTGCGTCGGGACTAGACGTGGCTGAAGAGGGGCGGCATCACCATTAGCAAGAGGACTCGAAAGCAGTAAAGATTATGAGCGAAAGATGTCCCACTAACCTTCGGGCTGCCCGGTGGTTCCAGTAGAGGAGGGCACGTATTCAGAGATGAGAAACGAGCATTGCCCGAGCGCCTTCGCAGCGTTGGCGTTGCTGATCGCGTCCCCATGCCCACATCCATCTCGCTGCAAAGCCACACAAGGACCTTCGCAGATGGCTTTCGTAAAGCCGCAACATCCAGATGCACAGTCTGAATCGCTTCCGCAAGGGCTCAGTTCAGTAGTCGTCCCTTGGCGGCTCTTCAGCTGCCCGTGCTTGTTGCCACTCGCGCGACGAGCATTGACCAGGACTGTTGGTTTGAGACTGAGACTATGAGTATCGGCTTCAATAGAAAGCAAAATGTACGAACGAATGCAGGTGGCAAAAACGGCAATGTCACTGAGTTTCATTGGAGGCGGACGAAACGGGTGGAATGGAGACTTGGAGTGCAAAAAGTGTGGCGTCGCAAGGTCCTGCCGAGCTGGAGGTTTACGATTCAGGCGACGAGTGATAGCAACAAGAAAGAAAGGTGATCGAGAAGGACGAGATGTTTGTCTCGCAGGATGTCCAAGTCACTTTGTGTTCCCGTTGCCAGGGGCTCCATCGCAACGAATGAAAGCGTGTATGTAAAATGCGGACTCGTCTTCTCGTCGTGATGATTTGCGGTGATGCTCAATTCCGATGACGTGTTGGTTCTCAAAGAGTACGGTGAAAATACGTCAGCTCGAGTATGACCCACAGCCCTCGAGCTGGCTTGAAGTTAGCAATGCATTCCCGACCGTCTTCGCCAATCTGTCCAGCCTTCTCATGAGTATAGTACTCGATTCCAAAGATAGCAAAAAGCTACAGCCATGTCTCAACGTTTGCTGTATTTCTGCGAGGGGCAAAGAGGTCAGCGGGGGTGAAAGCAATGGTTGAGAAAGTTCCCGACGCGTACCAAGAACTTCGAAGCGATGACTGTCACGATCGCATTGAAGATGGTGAAAGCCACAAGAATTCCCACTAGACATAGAAAAGGTTCAGTCCAGCCCACGGCAAAGGGTAAGCATCAGAGCTAACGATCGCGATTCCTCGTTGAGAAGCTGATGCCGAGATTGCGGTAGAACTCATCACCGACAGCATACTGGCAGTATGAGCAAGCGGTGGTCGCCGTCGGATTCTGGAGGTAGCCACCAGCGATTGCAATGAAGTCGCCCGCCCATTGAACACAGCTTTGACCGGTGGGGGGCTCGAAGTTGTGGAATTCACGAGGCAGGCACTCGATCTTTAGATCGTGTAACTCCGTACTGACCATGCCGGAGATGATGCGGGTGAAGGGGTCTATTTTTCGAAGAGACAGTCAGGGTGGGTCACCGAACAGCGCGATGTGTACGAACCGAGTTGATACATCCACGACCTGCGGAGAGACTGGCTCAGTCAGTGTGTTTTCGAGTCTTTTGTTGAGTTGCAGACGTACCGCCAGAAGTAAGGCATCTACTCGAACTGTCAGTAGAGATCTATCAAAGCGTTTGCGAGTCCACTCACGTTGGCAGGCGGGATCGTAACCCCACAGAACAGACTGAAGATGACGAGGAGGAATGGGTTGGCCATGGCGGCTATCAAAATTGTACTTTTTTCATATCATGCTTGTTAGTTCTGTAGTTATCAAGGAGAAAACAGGTATGACTTACGGAGCTAACGCTCCAACAGCTTGTCCGAGAGTGACAGCTGCGAAACAGGATATCAGTAAAACATCTCGAGACCGACCTTTTCGCTGAGTTGAGCTTGCCGAAAAACTCGGTCACAAAAATCACCCTGAACTTTTGAATCAGTACATTGGAACACCGCACGTGGAGAAAGATGCAATCACCCGAATTGGTAGCCCGCCCTCGATGTCTGCATGTTGAAGCCCATGGGGAAATAAAAGAGCAAATAGAATGCCACCGAGCACAAGATCGAGTACGGGACTTCGGCAGCAAGTTGTGCTAGCGCGAAGACAATCTGGCTGTACATTTTGCTGGACGATTCTCGGATGAAAATATTGCGACCCATGATAAACGTCGGTTCGACTTGACTGATGATAATTGCGCTGCGGGATTGATGTCGAGTCAATCTTCCGTTTAGTTTTGCAACGTGGAAGAGGTAGCCTCAAACTTACGGAAGGACAGTGACGAAGAAAATGGCGAAGACCCGGTATTGCAGGTCGGCGACTGAGTTGCTCAGGTTGAGGAACGTCAAACCGACGCAAAGAGAGATGGAGATGTGGTTGAAGACTAGAAGAACGGCGAAGTCAGTGCTACTTCTGGTCAATCGGGCTTCGAACAAACTGACGTCGAGTAAACCCGTAATCGGGACTCCGCCAGAAAGCTATCATTGTGCGACGCGAGACAACCGCGAGCTGGTGCTGGAACGTGCTGGAGTCTGCAGTGGCTTTGTGTCAGCGAAGATCGCACTTCTGAAGGGGGG
>JASZXU010000816.1:0-13858 GCA_035521515.1 Phenoliferia sp. Uapishka_3
TGGAGAGGATGGAGACGCTGGTTTAATTAGATCTGGATTAGATTAGCACCTTCGTATTTGTTTTTAGTGTATGTACATACCTCTCCAGCAATAGAATAATAATTCTCAACAAAAAAAAAAAAAAAAAAAGACCTGGCGCGACTTCCAGTGCTGTCTCTCGGGGGAAGATTTTGTCTTCGTTTACGAGGTTCGAACTTCGGGTTCAGCATTACTGAGCGGTGAAGTATGCGGAAAGAGCTGTCTAAACGTGCAAACCTCCAGCGCCGCAAAGTCGACTTCACGCACTCCTCCCGAACGCCCGATGATAATGGCGATTGTCGCCTGATTGCCAGAAGATACAGGCTTCCGGTGGCTGGGAGGGGACCGTCTTCCTCTTTTCGACTTATTCCTGTCAGGAAGGTGAGGCTGTCACCCTACCATGTCTCGATTCTCTTCGCGCCACTCTTCCGATGGATCATGGCGACACCCTGAGCTGCATTGGTGGTGCATCGATAACCGTAAATACGGGCTTCACTTGTTTTATTGTTGCAGGAATATGTAACTTCACTTCTGAGAGTCACTTGAGTTCTAACGACTCGACCTAACGACTCGAAGGAGGGAAAGAAATCCGTCTTGGTCCGAAATCAAGAGAAGCCTGTCACGCCAGGACAAGCACAGATATCAGTCTAGCGACTGAGCCATTACGCCAGCTCCCCCTGACAGGAACTGCCAAGGCCAAGAGTACATACTTATACATTACCTTCTGCGTTTATACGGTGGCTGCGATGGAGCATCTATCGACGGTCTGTCGTTGCTCGCGGACCGTCGAATCGCGGGACCTTGGTCTTGTCGCGAGTTCGACTTCGGCTGCTCATAATTTTGATCTCTCGGACTTCAGGAGAAGCATTCAGCATTCCTTTCCTTTTGAAAAAGCTTTCACTTAATACGGACTGGCAGAACTTGATATCTGGAAGGTGGAGGTTCGAATTTTCAAGGCGACGGGTCCGACTTCGAAGCCATTCGATGGTTCAGCCACCCAGATTCTCCCATATCAAATGCAAACCCACTCGACAGGCTAGTTATAAAGACATTACACTTACGAGACTCGGCGGGAAGCTTGCTAACCTATTATTTAATATTGCCTTCAAGCTACCTACTTATCATCTGCGACTTCGCGGTGCGGGATGCGGCCTTTCCGCGACCGCAGAACGCTTTTGACCCTTTTATCGGATGGCCCGCCAACCAGTCCGTAATGTAAATGGCTTTCATCATCATTAAATCGAGTTTGAATCACTGCTAGAGTATGAAAGGCTTGGCGTAGATTTTGAAGCTTGAAAAGTGGTTGTGGCGCTTGAGGCGTTGGCACCTGACCCGGCGGCCTCCCCACACTCCTTTAGTGATAACGTTGCACCCACGAACACTCAAGTACCTCTTGCGCTCAGCTTATACAGGATTTCTCGAAATCAAAGCTGAAAGGGAGGGTGATAGGTCTCTTTTCAGCCGATTCCAGGTCTGTGTAGGAAAAAGTAAACGGGGCCTGCAGAGAACAGTAACTCCGCGACCGTCTGACATCGATGATCGTCGCCCTAGTGGCGTCAGGTACCCCGACAGTCAAGGAAGTCGACAAAAAACTATAATGGCAGTTCAATGCAGATCTCAAGTTTGCGATGTCACCGCAGGCGGCCGGAAAGGAACTGCAAGCCACAGAACACGAGAAGAACAGACGAAACATGTTGACCAAACGGCTCCAACTGGCTCCAAGTGGTGTGAGAGTAGTGCGAATAAACCGTAAGTTTGTTTCGAACCGTCTCTTGCTGCACCGTATTTGCTCTACGATTTCTTTGAAGAGCAAGGTCAGCGGAATTGAACAATTCGGTACAGCGAGCAGCTCAAATCCAAGACTTTCCAACCGCTACATAGCAACCGCTGCAAAGCCAGAACGACCTTCTCGAGGAATACAGAATCCGGTTCATGATTGTGATTCATCTTCATTTGAATGTCGATACTTGTCATCCAGTTGCACCAAGGTGCATGGCATTACGAGTGCCTGACTCAGGTAGATCTCGAGGATACCGCCGCTCTTCGCGGGATTCCTACCTTGGAATCCGGTCCGGCCGAGCCTCTCGCCCCTCACCGTACTGTCTGCGGGGTGCTGAAACCTGAAAACCGTTACTTACGTTACTGGCTTCACATTCACATCTTTCGACCTTACCCACCCAGCGTCGGACCTTTCATCCAGCCCACCCCTACCACCTCCGCCCCGAGTATTTCAACTTCATTCGACTCTTATCCGTCCCGAATCCCCGTCATTGGCGACATGCGCACAGCTTCAGCCTCCACTCCATCCTCTTCACCTCGTCGACGAGGGAAAGGCCTCCTAGCAATAGCACGGCTGGAAGGACACCTTGCTGAACACGATGGACCTCGTCGAATTCCTTTGGCGTGTGGTCACTGTCGTTCGCGGTATGTGCATTGAGAATTGGTCTCGAGATCCAACACCGCACACCAGCTGATGTTCTGCCTCCGCACCAACAGAAAAATAAAATGTGATGGAGCAGACGGGACTTGTGCGAATTGCGTCGCCTCCAACTCACTCTGCGAATACATCAGGGTCACAGCGTATGTCCGCACGCAACCATTTTCTCGTCGCGCGTACTTTTTCGAATCTCAACGCTGACGTTTGGCATTCCATCCACGTGCAGTGAACAAAACGCTATAGCGAAAGCAAGGAAACAGAATTCTCGAGTTGCAAAGGGAACTAAAAAAGCCCTCGAGTCGTCACCGCGAAAGGAAGGCGTTAAGAAGCGTAGTCGCGTCCGACTCTCCGGCGTGCCGTTGAGCCCTGCCAGCACTCGCGCCAACAGCGTCGATGCATCCGAGAGCAGTTGGAGCATCTCACGACCCGCACCGGAAGACCAACAACCAGCCCTTCCATCCGCTTTGATGTCGCCGCACAGCTACCGTTTCTCAACGTCGTCGTCGTTCACGGCGAGTCGAGGACACCGATTCCCTTCGCTGCCGCAGGCATCCAATTTCCCGGAGCAATCCATGCACGCGCCTTCCTCCTACCACCCTTCGAGTCCTATCTCGCCGACCTGGCCGATTTCGCAATCACCATCGCCGGCGTGGGGCGAGACTTTCGAGCAAGGCCATCTCCCAGCGGCACAGTGGCAGCCAAGCACCAGTATGTCTGCGTACCAATTTCCAGAACCTCGGCAGCTCCCGCAAGGGGAGTGGGCGCCATCGCGAGAGGTCAACGACTGGCGGAGCTCTATCGATAGTCATTACTCGGCGGCGTACCCATTCCCCCAGCAGCCGCAATGTCTCTCCCCGATTTTCCCCTCCCCTGCCGACGCCACTCCACTCCACCCAAACTTGCAACACCTTTACAGCGATCAACAACACGCGACTCACCCGTTTGGTTACCCCTCGCCCGAGGAGTCGTACGTTCCGACCTTTGACTCGTACCGGTACCCCGGAGATGGGATCTCGAGCTATCACGAGGTCGACGGCGGCCAGTCTTCGTATTCGTCGGACGAGTCGGGATCGACCATCTCTCCCCGAATGGCGAACTCCTTTTTGTTTGACGAGTCGCAAAGCAGTAGATCTTCGTCATTCTCGTCGTACGGTTACGAGACGGAGAGGCCGAGGTTGGGATTTGAGCAGCAAGTTTGTCGGTATTGAATGAACATAATACAATCGGGAGCGGAAAGGGGAGGACGAAGTTGACGTGATCTGTGCCGTGCCATAAATTTGTCCATTTTTTAGTTCTGTAGAAGCTGTCATGATTACTGTACAAAGACTTACAAGCTGTGTTGAAGAAAGAGGGAAGGGATTTTTTTGTTGTGTACCGGGTATGGAAATTAACAGGGCAAATCATCAAATGACTACAAAGGCTAAGGGAGAAGGAAGCTGGGAAGGAGTTGGCCTGGTTCAACCAAGTTCAACCTTGTTCAACCCTGTTCAACCTCAACGTCTCTCGGCGTTTAGCAACACGCGCTTAAGACGCGCTTTTGCGAAGCAACCCATGCCCACCACGACGGGATCACTTCATTGAGACACGCAATTGACGATGCGAACTCAACACGTGGTAGCGCCTCCCCGTTAACCTGGCGTGCTGCTGATTCGGATTGGCTGAGCCGCTAATCAGCGTTTCCGCAGCCTGATAACGCTTTCCTACCTTCCACCTTCTTCCTCTCCCTCCGACCACGCCCACAAACAAGTTTTCAAATCTCTTACAACGCCTTAAAAGAAACCGGGCTCAATTCCAAAGTCGTCTCCGGAGCTTCCCTCTACTCGCTCGATTTTAATCAGTACTTTCAGCATGGTCGGCCAAGGCACCAGCATGCTCACGTCGTGAGTCTCGCGCCTCTCCTTTCTGTCCTTGTCGTAAAGATTAAGTGATTCATCACTGACACACAGCATTACGCAGAGTGGCAATTTGCTCAACCAGCATCCTCCTGGGTGTCCTGTTCACCTCCCTGCTTTTTGACTCGGCTGTCCTGTTCGGTTCGAAGGGCCCAATCTCACCAGAGATAATCGGATTCGTCGAATCCTACTACCTCACATGGTGGGATGGCGCTATGGCCGTCAAAATGTTCCTGCACGTCGTCGTAAGTCGCGCACTTCGCACCCGCCATTTGCCGTGTTGGAAGGCTGACTCGGACCTTGCACTCGCTAGCTCTTGATCGACTATGTTGCGGTGGTATCCAAATTTGCTCGATACACCGACACTACCTTCTTTTTCAGCGGTGGATCTCTTCGTAAGTGATTCTGAGCAGCCCGCGGCGGAAGCACGGCAGGCGGAGCTACGCACGACTGATGTGAAACGCTTTAATTACAGTCCTCCTTATCCTAAACACCTCATTGTATATCACCGTCACTGTGCCATATATCCGCCTGCTCGCCAGGTATGTTCCCGGCCCAGCGCCGTCTTTCTGCGCCCCCCTCCGGCTGACCTGTGCTTCCTTCTTTAGGGACCCCCTCAACGCCAGAGGCATCCCTTTCGACGGATCTGACATGTTCACCCGAATCCAATCCATGGTCACGAAAGGGAACACCGGACCTCTCGGTGACAGTGCTCGCGCCAGCGCTCTCGCCGAAGCCACCAAAGCTGCCATGACTTTCCCCGAGCGACTCGAGCACGTCTCGGTTCTGTGCGCCGCCAATACCATCAACATTGCGTTACTCGTTGGTGTCGTCTTGCTCCAGATTGGAGAGTGGTACACCGAGGAGACGCTCGTCAAGCCCATTGAAGAGGAAAGCAGGAAATACGAGGCCGCGAGGGCTGCCGCTGTACCAGTGCCTGTTACGGAGGAGAAGAAGACACAGTGAAGAACGTGAGGGAAGGGCCGAATGGATGGATGAAAAATGGGCTGGCTGTCATGCCACAGTTATCATGGATCAGGCTCGGAATGTCGTCGCGCGATTTTGAGAGAGAGGGCGCTCAGCACGAAAGTGCCTGTTTTCACAAATTGTAGTGTCTACTTGTTCTCTACCTCGGCCAACTTAGCTCGCTTCAGTGCTATCGCCAATCCTCCGCACCCTCCAACCGTCGCCAAGATCCACGCCGTCCACAGCATTCCAAACGATCTCCCGAAACTGACTACAATCCCATTCATCGTGTTCACAGTCACCGCATTCAAGACGAGTCTCTGGGAAAGGGTAGAAGCTAATCCTATCGTCACGGCAAGTATCTGAATCGACACCCCGTGAACAGCAACTGACTTGCGAAAGGCGATGGAAGTGGAAGTGATGGTGAAGGACCGCTGGGGAAGCGAAGCGTAGGTGACGAATACAAGGGAGGTTCCTTGGAGAATGAGTGCGATGACGAGAGCGGTGGGGAAAAGTGGGAATGAGAAGGGAAGAGATCTCTGAAGGAGTGACGGGAGGGCGAGTGTCGAGTACGTCCTCGCGAAGACCGGAGTTAGAGATGCTCCCGTGCAGTGAGTGTTACTACTCTGAGGAAGAGCAGTGTTGCGGAGGCATGATCCTACGGATTTGTAAAGTGAATAAATACTTCCCACTCTGAGACTTAGCATCACTCACCGAGAGGCCCAAAAACGAGAGTGCGGTTGACGTCCAGCTGGACGCGGAGGAGTGCTGTCGACCTTGACAAAACCTCCGTTGGTGCCAACAGGACAACGAGGACTAGTAGAAGGCTTGTCAACAGAATCAAAGATGGCACCATTGAAGCCAATTCCATCCATCTAGGTGGATTTGGAAAGTCAGCGAGACGTCCGACTCGAGCGCCTTGCGTTTTCGACTTACGGGAACGCGGTCGTTCGATTCAACCTTTCCTTCATGACACCCAGTTTCCTTACATCACTACCATAAGCCGAAGACTCCATGTCATCATCTTCTGCCTTTAGTCTCGTAAAAACGTCTCCGTCGTTCCGCACAACAGGTCTCGAAACCGGTACCTCGGAGTCGCGGAGGTTTTCCTCAGGTATCCGTCCAGGCTGGCGGTGGCGGTGGGTATGCGTGCGCGAGTTCCGTTTCTTTGATGTCGAGCTTCAAGTCGTTTTTCTGTTGCAGCAGAGCCGAATCGCGGGGAAAATGGACTTGGAGCGGAGCTGGAGTCGGAAAGCCCCGACGGTTGGCGACGGTGGCGATAGTAGAGTGCGAAGGGACATAACTCTGGATTATGTCCCAGATAGACGTTCGGCTCTTGTTGCTTATCAGCGGGAGGGGGGATGATATTTGGGAGGATTGGATGGTGACGGAAGAGTGTTGCGATGAGGGCGCCGCGTGCATATTCTGATGATGAGAATCGGCGGTTACAAAGTGGCGAGATCGGTAGAGAAGAAATGTAGAAGGGTGCGGTACGATGAACTCAGCGTCTCAAGACGAGAGCGAAGCGTTCGACTTTATCGAGTGCCACACCCCGAAGGCTCGAGCGAGGTTTCGTCTCGGGGAGCAGGAAGGGGGTGCAGCGGTTACAAAGGGAAAAAAAGGAGTCAAGGTCAAAATTACCACTTCCTGTTGTGAGTGGGGATGGCTTTAGAGGACAAAGGGCTTTCGAGCGTCGGCAGGGCGGTGCATCTCCCGCGAAGCGTCCTGTGCTCGAATTGGCTCGAATACCCACAACGCGCATAACGATATCGGCATTCCATTATCCGGATCGTTTCTCCCACCAAACCAACTCGCAGACGCTCAAGGAGGACGGGCTGCATGTTTGGACGATGAATCATCATGAGGAAGATTGAGGACGCTCTGCTCCACCTTTGTACCCGCCAGCAGAACTTAGCCTTGTTCTCATGTTCCAGAAAAGCTTCGTGAAGCTACGAACAAAGCCTGGGTCCTTCTCCGGCGTGTTGTGCGTTGGAAATCTCCTCTCCAAAAGAATTGAAGGCAGCACCCGCGCCCCTATTCGAGCTTACTCAGAAATTGATGTCGTCACTGCGGGGTCTGCTTTCTCTCCTTCTCTTCCTCCGCCACCCACAGATCAACACCTCTCGATCAGCATGTCAAAGATCTCAGTCTTCATGGTCGGATGCGGGTTGTGAGTTGGGATTCAAGAACGCGTGCCGAGTCCCGACAGTGAACGCAAGCTCATCAGTTCACTCCCAGCATCGGCGGATCACTCTTTCAGTCACTCCTGAGGACAAACAAGTATCGAATCACTGTACTCACTCGAGGCGAAGACAAGGCAGAAAAGCTCCGCTCGCTGGGTGCGACGCCGTTGCTGGGAAGTCTGGACAGCGAAGAGCTCATTATTCAGGCGACTATCGACAACGATGTAATTAAATAGGAAAAACGGCCTGGTACCTTCACTGAAATTTCCTATGCATTGTAGGTCATCATTCATACAGCAACTGCCGACGACCAACCTTCAGTGAAAGCAGTTCTCAAAGGCCTCGCCCAACGACCACTGTCCAAAAAGCCTGCTGTGTACATTCACACCTCTGGAAGTGCGTTCGGCTTATGGTACATCTTTTAATCGTCCAGGACACAAACTGATGCTCTCTCTATCTTAAGCTGGCCTCATCGCAGACTCCGGAGAGGGTCTCCACGCCTCCGACCACATCTACAGTGACGCGAAGCCTGAAGAAATTGACGCCTTGCCAGACACTGCGTATCACCGCGATGTTGATCTGCTCATCAAGAATGCAGTTGAAGCTAGAGAGGTTGGAACGGCGAAGTGTGCGATCATTTTACCTCCCCTGATATACGGCATCGGTACCGGGTAAGTCCTTTTCGTTGTCGACCTCAGAGACTTTGCGATAACACAAGCTTCACTTATCAAAGACCCTTCAATCGTATTACAATTCAAGTTCCTGTTTGTCTTGCTCTGTGCTCTCCACCTCATTTTGGATCTAATTCCAACGCCTTCGGTGCCGCAGGGATGGGTGAAGGAGTCTATTAAATCGAGAGAAGTCAAGGTCACAGGACAGGGCAAGTCTATCTGGAACCACATTCACGTAGGCTTCTTAGACTGAGAACCTCGCCCTCGAGAAACTGACTTTGGTTTTTCACGGACGTCACACTCCAGGTAGCGAACCTGGTCCTCGCATACGAGACTATCTTGGAGTCGCTTCTGAGTGATCCCCCTCATCACCCTCTGTATTACTTTGCCGAAACTGGATCTCACCAGTGGATCGATGTCGCAGAAAAAATCCATTCGGTTCTTCTAGCAAAGGGGCTTGTGGGCTCGGAGCTCAAGTTCGATCCTACGCCTGACTGTGAGGACAAACTCTTTCCCTTCATCGTCCTGGGTATGCTCATCAGAACGTATTCGAATTTCAGACATTGGCTCAAACTCTCGAAGTAAGGCCGACCTTCTCCCGGCGTTGGGCTGGAAGCCCACCGAGACGCTCTCATTGCTTGACAGCATTCCCCTCGAGATTGATGCCATATTAGAATCCTTGTCGAGTAAATAACAGTAATGCGCATACGGAATTTCAACATGAAGTCGAGACAATTTATTAAGGTGACACTTTCGCGAGCCAGCTTGAGCCAGCGTCACAGAACTCACCTGGCACCTTGATGCATCCATATCAGTAAACTTTGCTCGGTCCTAGTCTTGATTAAGCTGCCAATCAGCGTATGCGGTAAGATAAATTTCGAAAATTGTGTCCTCGGGACTTGCAGCAGGTGAGGAGTAAGGCTGGAGCGCGGAGGCCTGCTCCGGCGACGAACAGTTTTGGAAATCTAAGTACAAAGGTATATAGAAAGCGAGGGTACAAAAGGGGGTGAGAAGTACGGTGTTCGCGAGTCGATAGGGTGAGCCGCCTGCGTCAGAAACCGCTGTAAATCCTTCAACCACGAAATACCCACCGTTCAGAAAGACCCACCTCATGCCGCCTTTCTCGACCTCAAAGCGACACTGGGCTGGCGTTGCATCAATGTTTCCTGAGTTCGTTGATGTCGGACCTCTTTTGCCCGCCTGTGGAGGTGTCAATGTGAGCGCCGCATGCTTCCAACTTCACAGAGAAATCAGGAAAGTCACGGTACCTTTCGGCAGCGCGCTCCAGGCGGCAAAGAATAGCCAAAGGGTCCTCACTTCGGCGGGAGGCGCATAAGGAAACATGCTTCGCCCGAGATTCAGCTGCCATAAACCTGATCATTCCGAGAAACTCACATCTCGAATTACACTTGGATGTTTGAAATCCTTTTTAGGTCCTGAGCAGAGTACGGATTGTCAATATTGTTAACTGAACACGACGAGAGCCGCACACCTTGAACAAATCTGAATCGCTGGCAACTGCAAACGTCCATCTGGTTCCTCAGCCAGTCGTTCGCGCCTGCAAACGATGTCAGGTCAGCTTACAAGGCAAACACTCCCTCAGTACAATAACTAACTCTTAGCAGACTCCCAGGGGTTTGACTGGTAGCTTTACCAACCTTCAGCTTGGATCAGAGCGAGAAGAGTGAACAGACGAACCCATTTTTGTCGTGCACGACTCTGTGCGTCCCCGGCGGAAACAAAATGATCGCATTGTCGGGATGAGGCTTCATTGACAAAACGTCGGAACGGCTGCTGAACTCAAAGACTCTTGAGAGTTCCCCGTTCCAGACCAAAGCGAGGACGTCCTCTGCAAAAGGAGGAGCCACCCCGGCTCGTCGGCAGAGGTTGTCAAGCACCGAGCTACCAGTCTCGGGCTTCTCTAGATCCCCTAGGCTGAGAAAGGAATCAACCTCGCCTGCGTTTTCGCTCGACTCGCCAGACTGGGAGGTAGCTCGGGCATATGGATCCCTTCGAATCCGATGCCGAGCGCGAGGCGCGACTGAGTGTGGCGAAGGCGGTCGTTGGTCTTGCTCAATGCAGGGCACAGATTTGTAGGCAGGAGGTGAGAGGGAAAAAACTCTCGCATGGTCATCCTCAGAGGAGTCGCTTGTCGGAGAGGGTCGTGCTGACTTTGTGTCGCTAGCATCAGCGCAGGCGTCGGGAGGCGAGGCAAGGTGATGCAATGAACAGTAGGAGTGCGACGGAGAGCTCGGATTGACGGGGGGTGGAACGTATTGCTGCTGGGATTGGTATGAGTGGTGATCAGGCGCGAAGTCATACGTCGGGGTCCACTGCTCTTGCTGGGAAAAGTAGGAATGCGAAGTTGGCATTCGAGCCGTTGACTCTTGAGCGACCTCATCCTGCGAAACGTAGTAAGAAAAGTCGCCTTCCTCCGCATGGTTCCCACGAGTCCAATAGCTGCTGGTCGAGGAGCTGAATCCGGTGTAGCGCTGATAATCCGCATAGGCGTAGCCGTAGCCACTGCTTGCGACGTCGGGCTCCGCGAAGTAGGAGTCTGGTCTTTGCAGAAGCTGGCACGGCTCCTCCACGTAGTTTGTGATGTCTTGAGGATGGACAAAGTGGGTATGAGAGGATAGTGTATGGGAAGGGAGGTTGTTTCCGTGACGGTAGTAGGGATGGTACTGAACGACTGCAGAATAAACGATTACTCAACAGTCAAAGCACAGGTATCCAGTGATAGGGAGGGTAAGCTCACGCTGTTGACTGTGAGTGTCCCTTTGCCTCGAGGAAGGCATGACCTTTTTATCGAACAAGGTTCCCGAGCAGCTCGGCGCTGCGACGGACTGGACGGACGTTGCTGCCTTATGTACCGCGGAGTTTGACTATTGGTGTCGCGTAGTGGTCCGGCGAAGATGTATGATCCTTAAAGCTTGAAGGATGAAGACCAAGTTTGAATGTTGTTTGGAGGGGTTTCGGAAGCCTGCTTCTGAAAGACGCGGCGTTGGAACCGACGTTCATCTTCCTAGGGTCGATTTTGAGTCGAAAGGTCCGAGCTCTGCATTCAACGTTCAACCTTCAAGCTTCAAGTTACAAACTCAGCGACCACCACACACTTGCTCACATATGGCAGAGTCGGGAACAAACTTCCATCGCGTCGCATGTGCGGATTCGCTAGAGCCAGCCTTGTTGAGGACTTGAGCACTTACGCTCAAGTTTCGCTCTTACAATGCGACTCTGTCGACTTCCCCGGTGGCGTAAGCGCCGCGGAAAGCATTCGACCCCGTCGTATCGCGTGGCGAAGGGCGACGGAAGCGAGACAGGAGCCGAACATGCAACTCCACGCGCGCCGCCGCCTTCGACTACGTACTACCTCCTGCAGCGAGACTTTGCGATGGGTGCCTGTGGTGCTGGAAATAGCGCCGGTCTTTGAAGCATCCTCCATCCTACGAGCGTCCCTGGCCAGTAGCTCGAGCTGTTTGACGTCGCTCTGGGTGGCAGCTCCCCGTTGCGTGAACTGCGACGCTCCAACACTCTCCCTCGTCCCACAATCGGTAGTTTCACTACAAAAGGAGACGTCGACTCGTAGCGAGGTAGGAAAGGCGTAAGCATGCATTGCTGCAGGTTGGCGGGTGTTGAGGCAGCGGTAACCGGTAAAAGACTTAAGATTGAGTATCGGCGCAGCAACTGTCTTCGTGCCGTCACATCTTCTCCGAAACACTTTCGAAATCCACGAAAGTCGACAAATCCCTCTGTTATATGTATACTACTTTCAAGCGCTATTTACAAAGAATTACAGTTACTAGTTTGCCTCCTCCCTGCAGCCCTGCGGGGATTGAGAGGCATCCAATTGTCCCAACAACAGCTCTTCACACGGTCCCTCCCATTCCGATCCTACTCAGTCCATATCTACTCCTCCCAGAGAGCCCTTACATCTTCCAAATCCGCATCGGTAGCAACGCTGACAACGTCCGGCTTCTCGCCCGACACGGTCGTAACGCAAAGTGCGGCGGCGTCCCTCCTGGCGAGGTTGGCGAGTGCCTTTCCAGGACCGAGGAAGATGAGACGGCTGGCGTCGGTAGCGCGAAGAGTGGTAAGGCAGTGCGACCAGCGTACTGGAAGAGAGATCTGGGTGACCAAGTTGCGGATCAACGAGGAAGGAGTGTTGATCTGGCGGTCTGAATGTCAGCGACGTTTGAGCGTGACAGTGCGGCAAAAGCTACCCACAAGAGTACCATCGAGACCAGATACAATTGGGGCGGTCGGACTGTTGATTTTGATCTGATCAAGTGCGGCTTGCATACCGTCGGCCGCTGGCTTCATGAATGAGCAATGAAATGGCGCACTGACGAAAGAGTTGGGTCAGTCACGGCCTCACTCAGACTGGAGTAGTTCAACTCACGAAACAGGCAAATCAGCAGCTCGCGAAGCAATTCCCGCGTCCCTGAGGAATTCGCTCGCTCTCAAGATGCCGTCGCGGCTGCCGGCCAGAACGACTTGAGCGCTCGAGTTGTAGCTCGCGACTTCGACGCATCCTTCTGCGCCTTTTCGACCAGGTAGTGGGCTGATGGAGTTGATGACGTCCGCTACTTCTTGGTGTGAATGACCGGCGTTGATAACGATCGCGCTCATTTGTGCGAGACGGGAGGGAGGTGCGTCGAGAGAAGCGGATAAATTGATGGAGGGGAGGCTGAGAGCGGCTGAGGTGAGAAGACCATGAAGTCTCTGAAGAACCCAGCGTGGTGAGCAAGTGATCGGGCGCAAAGGAAGCGATTAAAAACGGACGGTAAGGCGAACTCCGTCTGCGAAGGAAATAGCTCCACTGGCAACAGCGGCACTGTACTCTCCCGAAGAGTGTCCAAGGAAGTAGGAGGCCTCACGGGCGACAGGTGAACTAAAGTCGCTCTAGAGACCGTCGAATCAGCTTATAAACTTTGAGCTTGATAGTGCCTCACGAGACTGACCTCGAGCGTTCGCAAGAATGCAATCGAAGTGATGAGAATGGCAGGTTGAGCGTTCGATGACTTTGTCAGCTCGTCCTACAAAGGGACAAACGCCCACATGTTAGGAGAAAAAGGTGCTCCAAGGTTTTGGAGTGACCGCGTACCTGCGGACCGTTGAAGACGACATTCTTGAAGTCGGTCTCTCTTTTCCGAGCCTCCTCGCTTTCGTTCAGCATCTTGCCCAGCTCCCCGACTTCTCCCTCCATTTCCTCGAGTTTCAGTGATCTTCGCCAGGCTTCAAAAGTTTGCATGACCCCTTCTGCCTCATCCCAGACTTGAGCGGCTGCGGGGTACTGTTTTAAGAATTGTCCCATGCCGACGTACTGACTGCCCGACCCAGGGAAGGCAAGAATGTGTTTCGGTCGATGTAAAGTGTGGGCAAGGCTGTAATGCTCGAGCGGGATCGGCGGCGTCGCCTCCCCTCCGCTCCACATTCGTTCCATCTCCAATCGTCGACTTCGAGGAGTCGCCATTCGTTCCCTAAGAGTAGGGCTAGCTCTTATTGTAGAGGTGGAGGGGGTGGAATCGGACGAAGCAGTGGAAGAAGAAGCTGCGCGACTTGTTTGTCGAGATGTGGGGGGCGGCCTGGGAGGTAGTTTAGACATTGACTGAATAAGAAGCCGATCGTGCGCAACAGGATCCCTGTATCGAGCGAGGTAGGATGGGTCAGACCATGCTGGATGCTGGT
>JASZXU010000817.1:0-13847 GCA_035521515.1 Phenoliferia sp. Uapishka_3
ACCACCCCGGACAGATCGGTGCCGGTTACGCACCAGTCCTCGATTGCCACACCGCCCACATTGCCTGCAAGTTCGACACCCTGTGAGTTTATTGACTTGGCGCGCCATCGCCCGCTTTCGGCTGGGAGCTGGGCGCGCGGGCGACGCCCTCCCTTCCCGGACCAATACTGACTTTATTTCAATGATGCGAAAAAGACTCGAGAAAATTGACAGGCGATCAGGTAAGTCCATTGAGGACGCCCCCAAGTTCGTCAAGTCTGGAGACGCCGCCATTGTCAAGGTCAGTAGCCTCCCGCTCACGCGCGCGCGTTCCTCTGCTGACCTTCCACATGTTCGCAGATGGTCCCCTCCAAGCCAATGTGTGTCGAGTCCTTCGCCGAGTACCCTCCCCTTGGACGTTTCGCTGTCCGTGACATGCGTCAAACTGTCGCTGTCGGTGTCATCAAGTCCGTCGAGAAGTCTGACGGAAAGGGTGGCAAGGTCACCAAGGCCGCCGAGAAGGGTAAGCCATAATCATTACACCTTATTTTCAAGCTTTTCACTGACTACTCGCCGTGTCCACAGCTACCAAGAAGAAGTAAAGCTCTTTTGCTTCTTTCGCCTTCGCCAGAGTTTCGTTTCCCCCTTCATTTCCGACACTTTCCCCCCGAGTTTCGGATACGCAGGCCCTTCTTTCTTCTCGATTCGTAGGGCGTGCTGTCTGTAGCTTGGGTACTTTTTGTTTGATGTGAAAGAAATCGATCTTTAGCTTTCTCTAATATCAATCTTGTCGTTGCCCGTCTCAATGTATCTTGTGCCTATCAAGTTTCTGTTCAGCATTGTTCCCGCAGGTGTATGTAAGATGCTTCAAGTAGAACGTAAAAGAGCGGAGGCTCCATGACTGACATCGAGGACGAAGACAAAAGGAGCGCTCGCAAGCCGGTTTCGGAGTCAACCCATCGCGCGCCGTCTTACGCTCCTGTCCTTCCTTCTCTACACTTATCTGCCACACATTGGCACCTTGAACCAGCGCCTTCAATCTACATACCGCAACATGTCATCGGTCCCTCGACGGAGCAAGCGGGCGTGGGTAGACGAGGATGAGGTGTCGTCGAAGCGCTTCAATAGCGACGGGAACGTGATTTTCGTTTCGTCAGAGTGAGTCTTCGAGCCCGCACTGCGGTCTCTCTGCCCAAGCAATATTTGAATGCGCCCTAGAGACGTCGAGAGGATGCGAAACGCGGCACGCCTGCAGGATGCTTCGGCGTCCACTGGCAAAGTGAATTCAAAGACGGCCGCTGTAATGTTCTGTGATTAGCTAAAGTCTTGCTTCTCGTTACCTCATGCAGTGAAGTTCGGTTTCGCGTCCACAGGCTCAACCTCTGCGCCGCTTCTCCCACATTCGCCGACATGTTCCAGATCGGGACACCGGACAGCGACATATTCTTGAAGCCATCGAAAGACATGAGGTAGGCGGTGGGTATAACGTGCCAGTTCCTGCGATTGCTAACAAACCACCCCTCGCAGATGGGACGTGCTATCGATACGTGCGCACGGGAAAATATGGTGCACACGACCTTTCCTTGCCCTCGCAGAAGCATCCAGAGCTTAACATACTCTATTATTCCAATAGTGAGTGTACGAGGGATGGAAAAATCCTCGTTCCAGCTTACGCCTTTGCTACCCATTTTAACTTCCGACGACTCACGGAGACCGCAGGCTTGCCACGGGTCAGCTCAGCGTGTCGCCGAGAATATGCGTCATAAAGCGATAGTAAGAGCAGCTGGAGTTGTCAAGAAAGCTTGTATCGCTACCCCGCAAGACGAGTACCTCCAACTCGTGCGGTGGAATGTACGACTCGCTCAAGCCCGTCGTCCTCACCGGTACCCTTAAGGGATCTTTCCTCGCCTCGTTCCTTCTCGGATGGGGAGTCACCACCGGAGCCGGTAAGCCTTCGAATCTTCAAATATCAAACGGATTTTGTTGCTCACCCTCGCACTTTCTACCTCAGGAATTGCCTCGTACCCCCTTGACACCATCCGTCGTCGCATGGCAAGTCTCTTCGCTAAGGCTCCCTCGACCCCCTTGAGTGTCTCCTAACCCATCCCAACCTTTCTACAGATGATGACCTCTGGTGAGAAGGTGCACTACAATGGTGAATTTTTTGTTCTTTTTTTTGGTCGAGTTTGGCATTAACAGGGCAAATTAGGTATGATGGATGCTGGTCGCCAGATCATCAAGGCCGAGGGAGTCCCCGCTCTCTTCAAGGGAGCCGGAGCCAACATCCTTCGTGGTGTTGCCGGAGCCGGAGTCCTTTCCATGTACGACAAGCTCCAGGAGCTCCTCTTCGGAAAGGTGAGCCCGCTTTGCGTTCCTTTCAGTTTGATCTGTGTTCTGATCTCATTACTCCCTACCTCAGGCCTTCTCCGGAGGATCCGGCTAAGCGTGTCCTCACTTTCGTCAGTATTCGACCGACGACATCAATGAATTCGACAACAGTGCGCTTCGGCACCTCATGGGCAAACTTGACAACGTGATTTCTCGCTGCAGACGTCCGACTTGTCGTCGCCATGCGAAGTGCGGGCCGAGACGTCATTGGTGAAGGAGAGCTTGAAAAGGCGGACGATCTGGCAAAATCGTGCGAAAGCTTAGCTTGCGTTCCTTTCTGGAATGAATTTTCGCCAGGAAGTGGGCGAGCTCGACGCCAAAATTGCGAAGCTTCTGAAAATCACACCCCTTTGAAAGTCGGTGAGTGTTTGGCCCCCGTAGCAAGCTCGAGTATGCCGATCCCTGACATTCAACTTTGGAATTTTCATGAGGCATCCCAGCTTGGTTTTTCTATTGCAACTTTACCACAGTAGCGCGTCAACATCCCCGACTGAGGAACAGAACGAAGAGACTGGGGCAAGTGTTGGGCAAACATGGTACCGAAGCTTACCTTTCACTTCCATGGTACCGAAGCTTACCTTTCACTTCGTTATGATCGAAGACTAAATACCAGTGTGGAGGTGCAGTGCGCAGGCCACACTTTGTGCAGTGGCTCAAGCTTCATTTCATTTGACTTCACCACTGACACCAGGTCGAAGTCGCGAGCGACTCGGACCGACTGGCCAATCGCATTTTCCTTTCTCTGATCGCAAGAGCGACTATCTTTCTCGCGACATATAAGAAGTTTACACTCAATTGGTTGCCGATTGCTGTACCTGTGGCCGTGCGTCGTAGGGGGACGGGTGATGGAGAACAGCGTTAGGTGCGAGATGCCCGGCTTGTGTCATCAGAGAGAGAAGCAAGCAAATCGCACTCACACTGTTACCTCGTCTCCCTCATCCCAAGGAATCGTGATTGGTGAATCTGCAGATCACAATCAATCCCAGATCCAGCCGTCAGCAAAACAAGAGAACAGGGCGGCGCGGCGGGGGCCACTCAGCATGAAATCCAATCACCAAAGATCAACAGACTCTACCCTTCCATCGCTTTCTTGGCATCCATCACGTCCATGACCGCCATGGATATATACAATTTGCCCCACTTATTGCGCTCAATCTTGCCAAAGCGACGTTGACGAGCTCCTTCGCGGCCTCACATTTGATTAAGTTAAACAGGATGAGCGCCTGGAGCTCGTACTCCCTCCATTGATCAGGTGTAAGAGCGTCAATCTTACTTTTGTCGTGTCTTGTTGAGAAGTCTTCGTCCTGGAGCAAGAATAAGGCGGAGATGTAGGTGAAGGCGTCCGTTGAAGGGAGTATTTGCGATACATCAGACTCCATAAAGGATCTAAACAGCACCGCCTCGTCTGATCTGCTCGTTGAATGTTCCTTCGCTTCATTGCGGACTGTTTTTGCGAGCTTTGCACCCAAAAGGAAGTGGTCAGCATCGAAGCCAATAATGGGGAAGGAGTGTGCACAAATGTCTCTTACCTCTCCTTTTTGATACAAGGTCACTGGAATTCCGGAATCTACATGTACAACCTCAAGAAAACTTTCGATCTCGGCTTCCGTCGGGTCTCTCAGAATGAAAGCGAGCCAGGGTGTCCGGCTTGCATAAGAACTTGTGAGACGACCAAATCTGCTTAGGGCACGGTAATCAGCTCGTGTAACTTCCGAGCCACGGGAGAGAAAATCGGATGAGCCAGAGCTTGCTGGTCGGTTCCACAGAAGCGAAATGACATGCAGCGCGAGCATGGGAGCGTCGCTTCACGAGGACACACGGCACAGAGCTTCGCATGAGACATGGATTGCCGGAGATATAAAGGATGGAAGCGGGGTACCTGATCAGACCACGTGGGACTTCAACTAGTGAGAACTTCGAGATCCGGGGAAATTTTCAGCTTGACTCTGACTTGTGCGAGCTCTGCAACTTTCAGGAAATGCCGGTGAACCCAAGAACGCTTCCAAATTCGGTGTGGTCCCCGGTAGCCCGTTCGTTTTACTGCGCTTCCTTCTACACAATCCACTCCAACCATGGAAGAAGTCGAAGAAGACTTTCAATCACACCACGACCGTGTCGTCCACCTCCTCGACAACGCGACAGCCATCTCCGAGAGGTACCCTCCCGAAAGGGCCATCACCGACCTAACCAACCAAATCGAGTGGCTTTCATCGACCCAGGATAGCGCTCAATTCTTGATAGCATGGCTCAAGTTGTGCCTCGCCACTGCACGAACTAGGGTATACGAGTACGACGATGCCAAGACAGCCGTTTTGGACGTTTTACGCGGGCTGCGTGAGGGCTCCCCGCCGGAGGACGAGGCGACAAAGCTATTCGACATGATTGTGAAGAAGGCTATAGACCTGAGTGGGTACTGTCAGGAAATGATTGACTACCGTGAAAAGTATGGGATTGAAGGTGAGCCTCAACTTGCATGCGTTCTGGTAGAGTAAGTCACGTTGCCATGCTGACCTCGGGCCGCGGACAGAGCTACTTGCCCATGAAAGAGCTCGCTCTCCGCCTATTGACTGGGGAGAGAAGCCTGAGCGCCAAATCGATTCGGATGACAGCTACGCGTCCGATTCGGAAGCCGAGAGCAATGGGAGTGAGCTTGCAACCGCGGAGGACACGACGGAGGCTGAGGCCCACACATTCTAAGTCCTTTCGAGTTTTTTTTTGAGCTAGCTTTTCCTCTAGGCATGAGAGATGCAACACGCTTTGGCTTCATCTGCAGCGTGCGCTGAAGAGAGTTGGGCACCGCAGAGCTGCTAAGCGACGCCCATCCGTGCCAACAAAGATCCTAAACCTTCGTGTACAAGCGAGATGTCGGTTGTGACCCAGCGAGGATGGCTCAATCCCACGCAAGTACGCTAGTCCAAGGTATCGACGCGACGGGGTTGATGGTAGTGGAACGCGTGCGAAGCTGAAGTGGGAATTTTTTCATGGCTTGATCGCAAACGTCGCAAGACACTTCGCAAGCCTACAGCCGTATCTCGTTTGAGTCTTCCCACCTTGCATTTCCGTCTGCTTGCCGCTTATCAACCTCCATTTCATACAAACATCGCGGCCACATCCACCAGTTCCACCTCGATTTCGCGGTTCGCCTTCAAAAAACCAGTTGTCTCGTCAGGCTCCCATTTTGGGTCGCATGCCCAGCACATGTAGCCCCATGTCAGCACCTCGAGATTTTCGAGGAACTCCATACTCATGATCTTTCTCCACTCTGCCGCAACTTTTTCGGATGGGGGAGAGTGCTTCCTATCGTGTCCTTCAAAGCCCAACGTGAGGTGGGTAATGGTGGCGACGTCGGTCGAAAACAATTGTATGATCTCCATCCAGTCCTCAATGTTACGAGCTTTGATAGTAAGGTCGGTTGAGGAGGAGAACATGGCAAGCCTGGTGCGAATTAGGTTGTTGATGTCGGTTGCCCCATTGTCTCGCAGGTCAAAGCTGAGCGAGGTGATGCGAGCGGCAAAAGAAGGTAAGGCAGGAAAAGCGAGATGAGACCGGAAAGGAATCTCAAATCAAGTGTTAGGGCGGTGATGGTCGAGCTTGAGGAGGTTATGATGGTGGAGAGGAAGCACTGGTGGAGCGATGGACCAGTCGTCCAGGTGGAAGGAATCGAGCTGGAAAGGAGGGTTCCACTTTTTCTCCTCCGAGCTTCGACTGAACGAGCGAATGTCTAGCTCTAGGAATTCGAGCTCTACGAGGGCAGGTTCAAAGAAGGGTTAGCAAAGGTGTAAATTGGCTCCGCTCTAGGTAAACTAGCAGCAAGCTCACCCGAACCCGCAAGTTCTAAAATCGTCCCATCGAACTCAGCCCGTTCACTCTCTATTTCCAACGTCTTTAGACCCGCCTTCCCAGCCAATTTGACCAATCTCCTCACCATTTTACTGTGCTCCCTCTTAATCTCAACTCTGAGGAACTCTGTGCGGTATCGCTTGAATGCATCGCTCTTGACTAACAACCTCCCGGAGAGCTCGTCGTCCACTATGATATGCAGGTACATGAGAGGCTGAACGAGGTTTTTAATCAGGACTGAAGTGAGGCACAGAGCGAGGGCAGTAGAGTTTTCCCCGACCCCGAGTGGGTAACCTTGAGATGTACGGTGAGGAAGAGCATTCGTGTAGCTAAGTATCGCGTATTTTTTGATCTTAAGGATGAGCTCATTGGGTAACGAGAGGAGGGTCGCCATGGTGGAGGTGGCGGCGGGAGGAAGAGGGGCGCCACCCTTCTCTTTTCTCTGCGCCCTGGACGTCCGGTTTTTGTTCATAAACCTTAGACGGACTACAAAATGCCAATTGTTTTCTTGCTGCATTCATTTTGTGTAGCCCCAGAATTGACTTTAAGTACCTGACGGCTGCAGAGTTTTTGGAGGTGCGAAGGATGGGCCAGACACGCAGACGGCATTGAGCTCTTGAACGTCTCGATACGCCTCCGAGGTCGTGAAAGTATCATTGAAGTCTTCTGAGAAAAACCCAATATGTGGTAGTAGATTGTTCTCGTTGTCTGAGCGACGAAAAAATTGACTCAACGCCAACGCAGTCCAGTGCTTCTGTGGACGAGGGCATGAGAATAGCTTGTTTGCGGCACAGCGATTCGCTATGAAGTAGTAACATGGCACCGAGCTGTAATTATCAATGACCTCGTGCGCTTCGAGGGATGTGGTGGCTGATCGAGGTCGACGTTACAAAATGTCGAGTTTGCTTCGCGGCGACCGGCGACGCCAAAGCCATCCCAGAACGCAGCTCTGCTGACGTCTGACAGATACCAGTCAAGTCCCATCAGGGGTTGTGATCCATTTTTTGGGATTAAAACCTAGGACAGCATCACTTTACCAGTGCGAAGATAAGCGAAAAGCAATCATGGACGTCGTAGGCCTTGGATGAGGCACCTTCGGCTTGACTTTGACGCGCTAGCAAAATCCAAGTCGGCTTTTACGAATCTACCGAGTGTATGAGAGTGCTAACGTGTCGAGTCTGAAGCCGAAGCTCGGGCTGTCCGACGCTCGCACCCGCTCGCAGGCTGAACAGGTGTTCCGATTGCACCGAACCGTTGACCGGGCGTGTGTGCTCCACAACTGATTTACCCCTTTTTCAAAGTGGTGAAGATGAGCAGGTGATAAGCATGCTCTCTTGACGAGGCTGGTAGAAAAAGAGGGGCAAGGAAAAAGAATGATTCGGGCTGAAACAGGCAATTAAATCACCCCCTGACGGAACGAATCGGAAAGCGGCCGGGCGCGGAACGCGGGATTTCACCTCAAGACCTGCGCCCCGACCTTTCTTGTTCCCTCCCCCCACTCTCCCCCAAAAGTGAGCCTAATCTCCTCCTCAACTACCTCGCAATCGCTTGTGCTAACTATTTGCTTCCTTTCTACCCAACTCGCCGCCCTTCCCGTCCTTTTCTTCGGTCTGCTCGCAATCTTCTAGAAAAACTCTGCACGATGTCGGTTAAGAAGGCAAAGACACCCCAGGAGTTCTTCGGTACGTTCGCCATTCATCCTCCACGTATGCCAACATGGATTGTTTGTATCGGGGCAGCAGTAGGGCGCGCAAACGGGCAAGCGTGGGAGCGTCGTCGTGTTCGCATGGGTCCAGGCGCTGAAGCTCTATCGCGCGCGCTGCTTCGGTTTTGGGAGATGCACAAGGGACAGATCTGAGAACAAATCAACTTACGAATGTTCCTCCACAGCTGACTTCATGATGGGAGGAGTCTCGTAAGTCATGTCGTGGCAGCTCGTTTGAGTGCCTGTGCCCTGCGATCAGCTACTTACCTCTTTGCGCCCTCTGCCTCCCCTTCCGCCCATCCAACTTTTCTTTACCACCCTCTACTTGATGCTATTAGCGCTGCTGTCGCTAAGACCGCTGCGGCTCCCATTGAGCGTATCAAGCGTACGCCAGTCTCCTTGCCGCAATTAGTGATCCACGCGCTGACTCAATGTCTGTCCTACAGTCTTGGTTCAGAACCAGGGTGAGATGCTCAAGTCTGGCCGTCTCGCGACCCCCTACAAAGGAATCGCCGACTGTGCCACCCGCACTTACGCCGACGAGGGGCTCGTTGCTTGTTCGTCCTTTCTCGCTCCCTCATGGCACGGATTGCAATATTTACGAATCTGGCATCACAGTCTGGCGTGGAAACACCGCCAACGTCATCCGTTACTTCCCGACCCAGGCCCTTAACTTGTTAGTCTTTGCGCTCTGCCCCAACCGCCGTTTCTTACCGCTGACCATGGACCGCTCTCACACAGCGCCTTCAAGGACTACTACAAGTCGCTCTTCTCCTACACCCAGGCTAAGGACGGCTACGCCCTTTGGATGGCTGGTAACCTCGCCTCCGGAGGAGCCGCTGGAGCCACCTCCCTCCTCTTCGTCTACTCCCTCGACTACGCCCGTACCCGTCTTGCTGCCGACAACAAGTCCACCAAGAAGGGAGCTACCGGAGAGCGTCAGTTCAACGGTCTTATTGACGTCTACAAGAAGGTTAGCTGGATTTTTTGAGAGGTGAAGACGCGATTTTCGCATGCTGAAGTGACGCGCTCCCTTTCTACCTACTGCAGACCATCGCCACCGACGGTGTCGCCGGTCGTGAGTACTTATCCATTCAAGAGTCATATTCTCAGAGGACTGACGTACCCTCCCCTCAAAGTCTACCGTGGATTCCTCCCCTCCGTCGTCGGTATTATTGTCTACCGTGGTCTTTGTACGCGCTTCCCAGCCCGCTCGCACCCCTTCGCGTCCAGCTAACACTAGCATCGTCTATTGAGACTTTGGAATGTACGACTCGCTCAAGCCCGTCGTCCTCACCGGTACCCTTAAGGGATCTTTCCTCGCCTCGTTCCTTCTCGGATGGGGAGTCACCACCGGAGCCGGTAAGCCTTCGAATCTTCAAATATCAAACGGATTTCGTTGCTCACCCTCGCACTTTCTACCTCAGGAATCGCCTCGTACCCCCTTGACACCATCCGTCGTCGCATGGCAAGTCTCTTCGCTAAGGCTCCCTCGACCCCCTTGAGTGTCTCCTAACCCATCCCAACCTTTCTACAGATGATGACCTCTGGTGAGAAGGTGCACTACAATGGTGAATTTTTTGTTGTTTTTTTTGGTCGAGTTTGGCATTAACAGGGCAAATTAGGTATGATGGATGCTGGTCGCCAGATCATCAAGGCCGAGGGAGTCCCCGCTCTCTTCAAGGGAGCCGGAGCCAACATCCTTCGTGGTGTTGCCGGAGCCGGAGTCCTTTCCATGTACGACAAGCTCCAGGAGCTCCTCTTCGGAAAGGTGAGCCCGCTTTGCGTTCCTTTCAGTTTGATCTGTGTTCTGACCTGCTTAAGTACCTCAGGTCTTCTCCGGAGGATCCGGTTAAGCGTGTCGAGACCGGCCCCCCAGCCTCGATTTCTCAAAAACCAATTCATCTCCCGTTGTGCCCCTTCTTCATATCGCAGTTCCCTCTGCACCCGTCCCATAGTACTACCTGGTCTTCAATACAGTCTCGTCAGATACATCATCATACATCACAAAGTCCCCGAGTTTCCTTGAGAGAGAGATTGTAGTCAACGTCAGGCGGTGTGCCCGTTGCTCCAGTCCTTCTTGACAACGGGTTATCAATTAATGTCTGTTGGTTCTTGTGACGGCCACGAGCGACCGGGAATGTTTTAAACCCACTCTTTAATCAGGTAAGGCGTACAGCTGCAGTGTGCTTGTGTGTTGGTGGTGCACAGTGAACAATGGCGAGCACCGCGACGCTAGCGCCACCCAAACTTCGGTCACCCGGTGCTTTGGCAGACTACTCTCAACGGTTTACCCGGAACACGTTGCTGCTGCCGTCCTGGCAGTTTACGCAAAATTACAGGCAGACAGCGCGGCGGCGTTGCACACGGCACACTCGAAGGTCGAAGAATCCACCTGTTTTCTCGTTTCTCAGCTTCGGGCACAGTCGATGTGCTTTATTCAGCTGAGAAGAGCTTCACGCCTTCAACGCAAAAAATCTACTGCTACAGGCCGCATGGATTCTGGCGAGTGGCCCCATCGCATGCGAACGGACAAGAAGTCCGGCAAAGCGCTAAGTAATGACATCGATCAGAAGTTTGCCTCCTTATAACGCCCGCAACTAAAAATTGTACGCCCTCTGGAATTGGCGAGTACCGAGATTCCTCGAAAAAAACGGTGCGACAATCCAAGACTGCGAAGGAGAATTTTCAGCCCAGGAGGCTTCGAGAACGGCAAACGGATGAACTTACACCTAAAACAAAGCCCAAGTTCTGAGAAGCGCCGCCATTCGGTCCGACACTGATTGACTGCCAAGGTCCTGAGGGTCCCCAGTACGTTTTGAGTCCGGTGGATTGGCTTGCGATGAGAGAGAGGATATTTGCGACCGCCACCGACGACTGACGGACGGCTGCACCCGCGAGGTTCATCTGACGAGGGTTTCACGTAAGTCATACCAGATCATCCTTATCAATAAAAAGTACTCTCACTGGAAGAGAATTGACGTCTCCGGGCGCGAAGATGTGCTCGAGACTTTCAGCCGACGCCCCTTCAGCGCTCGCGTCGAGCTGCATCGTCGTCTTGACGGAAACGTACCCTCCAGCGTCAAGAAGTCTTGAGCCGAGAGTCGAAATAAGCTTGGAGTTGGGCTTGCAGCCGAACGCGACAAAGATGAAGTCGGCTGCACAAAGTGGTGCGAAGTCAGTACTCGCGCTGTCAAGGCTCAGAGACAAAGGCAACCCACCGCGAAGAGTTGCACCATCAGGAAGAGTGAATGTTTGCTCTTCAATTTTGCCGGTCTTGAGGTCTCCGAGAGACAGGCGGCAGTTGTAGTGAATGTCGACTCCCTTCGCCTCGAGCTGAGAAACAAGAAGCGCCCCAAACTTCACTGCGAAGTTCTCAAAGAGCTTAGCACGCGAGTGGAGGAGCTGGAAAGGTCGTAAAGTGATCAGATAATAAGCCCAAGACTATTTGAGTCGAGATGGAGCGGACCGTGACAGTCTTATCTGGGTATTTGGAGGCGATCTCTCCAGCGGCTTCGACTCCCGCAGGTCCACCACCCACAATGAGTACCGATGTGGCCTCACTCAACTCTGCTTGCATGCTTCGTAGATAATCTTTCATAGTCGCTGCTGTGAGAGTACCCTCTTTTGGCCGGCACGGAAAGTCATAAGTCGATCCCTGGAACGCCCTCGCGGGGGCATCAGTATCCTCTTGTCTCAGAAAGGCTTGGAGATAGGTCGAATTATAGGCTCACCGTGGCGATGAAAGCATAAGCAAATTCAATCTCCATTGGTGGATCAAGGATGACTTTTCGAGCGCTGAGCTGAACAGCGCGATGATTTGTGAGAAGGAGGTGTCGAGTGCCAGCGGGAAAGACGCTGTCCAACGGTGTGGTGACCTTCTCTTCCCAGCCTGGGCGATCAGGAAGCAGAAGAGAAGTTGAGCATTAGGCCTTTACTCTTCTTCCAAAATTTCTGATCACGTAGGACGATGGAAAAGGACGCACCAGGGACCGTCGCCGCTCGCAAGCAGGTGATTGGATCTAAAGTAGTGTCCATTGGCGCCGAGCCCTTCGGTTTTGGAAAGTAAAAAGGGTGAGGAGACGTACCATACCCGAAAGATGACTCATGAACCGCGACCACCCGATAATTCATCGGCAGTTTCTTCATCAGTTCCTTCGCAGCGACGATTCCTGCGTAGCCAAGTCCGACAACGAGCACGTTCTTAAGTTCTGTCGCCTTGCTTGTCATGAGGTGAGCTGACGAGGATGTCGGTGACGAAGATGCGAAAGACCTGGAGGTAACTGAATAATGGAGATGATCCCAAGCCGTGCCGAAGTTGAGACGCGGCCCTCCCTCCTAATGTTTTCGGCCCGAATCTGATTAAATCGAGCTCGGCTCTCCCATTCTCCCTCCCGGAGTACCGCAGTCAAGTGAATTTTAAACTCCTGCTGATCGACACGAATCAGAAATTGGCGTTCGTTAGGCGCGCTATAAAGACGCTGCAGGCTTCGAAGGTCGTGGGGCTGCAGGCTTTCAAAGTAGAGGAGGGTAAGCATTTGAACCACAGAAAAACCACTGAATCTACAAGGCAACAAGCAATCAGAAAGTAATTGAGGTTGGATTTTCCCCAGAAGAAGGGAGACGGTCGCCACGCCAGTGAAAACGGTTCTCATCACATTCCATTCAAATCAAACGTTGCCAACAGTCTCGGCCAGTGCCCAGCTTTTGGAGTAACACAGTGGGGAGGCACTAAGTCACTCTTTGAGATCCCTTTGAGAGAAGTCCTCCTGTGGCCTTGCTCGAGGTACGTCAGACCTTGTCTGCCCACCCGGAGTCAGAGCTCTCTTTCTCGCGTCCTTCACCAGTGAGGAGGTAATTGCAAAAGATTGCAGCGTAAAGACTCACTTCAATGTTATTCCCTTTTTCTTACAAATCTCCCTCATCTCGGTTCGATGATGATACCCGCATTCACCAAATGCCATCTTTTCGCGACATTTGAGTACACTCAAACGCCCCCAACCTTCTCGACCCTCTTCCAGTCGCAGTAGTATTTCTCGTGCTTGATCATTGATCTCTTCCTCTGGCCCGAGTAAGCTCAATCCTAAGTGGATCGATGAAGGTGGGAGATTTCTGAACATGTCATCGACGTGGGGATTGATGGAGTCTCCCAGATCGGAGACCAAGAGAAATATGGTCAGGCGTTCCAAAGCCAGGTACGTTGGTAGATGGACTTCGATCCCGGGTAACCCACCGATCAGATGTAAAGACTGTAGTGTATCCTTGATGAGGGGGAGGCAGGTGTCAATCAAGACCTTGTGGACCATGGAAGGAAACTCGAGAGTAAGGGAGGTGAGAGTCTTGGCGGAGGCAGTGAAGATTGATTTGATGAACGTGTGAGAGTCGACGTGGTCACCGATATCGAGGCAAGAGAGTTGGAATTTGACGGGTGGGGTTTCGTGCACGAATTCTCGGTCGAAAGGCATGTCGATGCGGAGCGTTTTCAAGTCTATAGAGCGTAAGGTCAGTGTGTTTGGGATAGAGGTATTGAAAGTCTTGGACGTACCTTTTAGATTATCTGATCCAATCCACTCGCACATCCCATCCAGGTCTCCATCCGACTCCGGGTAACGCTTTACCTCGATGACCTTCAGACCATTCAGCCCTTCAACAAGAGCTTCCATATCATCATTCCATAAGCTGTCATCCCAGTCGGAACCTGCTCCCGCCCATATACGCAGCTCCTCCGTGGTGAATCGCCCACGAGCAGGACTTTGTAGGATCTGATTCAGCTCGTTCTCGCTCGTGACGTGGAGATGTGACCACATCAACGGTTGAGCGAAATTATGCCAAGTTGTGGAGACCAGACATGCGGAGTAAAGCGCTTTAAGAGACGAGGTGTACAGTATGTCGTACGATGGATCGAGATCGACAGGTGGATGGACGAGTTCGAGGA
>JASZXU010000818.1:0-13846 GCA_035521515.1 Phenoliferia sp. Uapishka_3
GCTTTCCACAGGCCCAGTACTACTAGCTTTCCCTCTCATCCGCTACCGGACCTCCCACCCGACCTCATCTGGGGCCCGAACCCGGGACGGTGACGGAACACCTTTCCCTCTAACCTTCCCCCCTTCTTTTATTTCGATACTCGGCGATGGCGGGCGTACCTCCGACGATGCATGTTAGAGATGGAGGGGATGAAAATAGAGACGCTGGAGGTGTGGATCAAGGTGGAGTTTTTGATGAACTTCCAGGATCACGTTCTGGAGGGACTAGTGAGCCCGTTTTGGGTACGGAGGATAGAAATATACGGGGTCGTCGAATTGTAGCGGCGACTAGGGTGGTCTTGACGAAGGCAATTGAGTTATCATTCAGTGGAAAGAATCCTGGCGCGTTTCTACGAAAGTATAACCCTGTTATGGATGGACAAGGATACTCGGACGAGGATAGATGTAGAGAACTTCCATTGCATTTGTCGGATCAATGGGCAAAGATTGTATATGAGTGGCGGGAGTGGGACCATCGAAACTGGGATGCGACGTCTCAGTGATTCAACAATGAGTTCTACGATGAGGAGAAGCATAAGTATGTGCCAAACGACCTTAGTAAAATTGCTGGGAAAGCAAGGATCAAGAAGATCTCCTCGAGTCGGGACATTATCGATTATCACCGGAAATCTACTATGGCGTCAAAAGTGCTTAAAGATCGGGGTTTGGTATCGTGGCAGGAGGAACGTAAGACTTTCTTGGAGGGATTGGGGAAGAAGCTTTGTACAAGGTGGCAAGAGGAGAATCGTTGCAACAGGAAAGATACTAAGTGATTGGCCAATGTGGCAACGCGCGTCAAGGATGGCAAGCAATTCTATGATGCAAGTGAGTTGAGCGCTGAGGATCGAGAGGAGGAATCAAGGAAGGAAAGTTGTGGTCGAGGTGGTTATGCAAAACTTGCTACTGTTCAGGAGATTTCTGATGGTGTGGTCGAGATCTTGGAGGACGATGAGATTTACAAGCGCTCTAAATCCAGCTCAGGGACCAGTCGGTTCAGCAGTTCTGATGAATCTAAGGAGCCTAGTAGCTCTTCTGAGAGTGTATCGTCAGATGAGGAAAGGGAAGAACAAAAACGTAAGGCTCTGAAGAAGGACAAGAAGGAACACAAGAAGAAGTCAGCGCTGAAGCCGCCTAAGGAGGAAATGACTCCGCCAAAACCTGCCTCCGAGGCCTCGACTATGACGCAACTCATGAGGGAATTCTCGGATCTCAAAATTCATATGGGCCAGCTCCTTTCGGCACCTCAAGCACCTCAGTTGAGCGTCGGAATGGGGGGAGGATACGCTTCACCTCAGAATCCCCTGCGCCCACAGTACAATGGGTTTAGCGCCTCTGCCACAAGCGCTCAGCCTAATCGTCCGATTCAGCAAAATCTACCATTACGTCCTCCTACTTTCATGCCAAACTCGCTCCCGTTAGGTGTCCCTGGCGCAATGTCAGGCGGCTCGCGGATCACTTGCTTTACTTGCGGTGAAAATACGCATGGATTCAAGGATCTTGATAAGTGTGCTACCACTCAAGATTTGCTGGCAAAGGGCCTTCTTACTTTGGGATTCAATGGCGGATTACTTTATCGAGGAACACGATTGCCATTGAGGGATAACTTGCCTCCAGGAATCACGACCTTCGCACAATGGGTGGAATCTGAGGAAAAACGATTAGGGAATGGAAATGGAGCGGACAAGGTGACCTTGACCACTCTGAGATTTGCCAATGCATTGATTGGAGCATATTATGGTACAGATTGTGGGGATTACCATTACCGGCCGGCGGCGCAGGAGGATCAGGTGAGCGAGGAAAAGTTCTCTGGCGCCTTTGCAGGGGACTATTGGGGAGCGCCGGACAAGGAGCTCATGGGATTCTACGATGTGGATGCTGGGAAAAGAGGAAGAGCTGCTGAATCATCCACTTTGGCCCAACCTCAGCCTAAACGACAGGATGTCAAGGCGGGAAAAGCTCCAGAGGCGCGAACGCCACCCAAAATTGAGGAGGTCAAGGAGGACGAGGAGATGACTGAGGTGACTCAGAAGTCAAAGAAGAATCCGGCTACACGTCTTCAGAGTTCAGTAGAGAGGAAATACCCAAAAGATTGAGTGGTCCAGGAACTCATGGACACTGGCATACAGATTTCAATCGGTTCCTTGCTAGCCTGCTCGCCTGAACTCTCGAAATTCTTGATGGA
Source organism: Phenoliferia sp. Uapishka_3 (assembly GCA_035521515.1). Taxonomy (NCBI): domain Eukaryota; kingdom Fungi; phylum Basidiomycota; class Microbotryomycetes; order Kriegeriales; family Kriegeriaceae; genus Phenoliferia; species Phenoliferia sp. Uapishka_3. Next base: position 2,222 of record JASZXU010000818.1, read on the forward strand.
AGAATGTAAGAGGAAGCAGGTTCCGGTCCCAGAAAAACTCAGGTACAAGATTGATTCGTTGGAGCTCCCTGGATGAGAAATTTTTGAGACTCAGCATGGAGCGCACTCAACTTCGGGGGATCACAGCCCATTTTCGGCGCCTTGTGGAAAGTTGAGGATTGCGGTAAACAACATCAAAACAGAAGCTACTATCGACTCGGGGTCAATGATCAACATCATTTCAGATTGGTGGAGACAAAAGGTTGTGCTTCAAATCACCTACGACCCAGGGCACTTTGTTCGAGACATTAATGGAGGAAGTTCGCAATTGCTAGGAGTTTGCAAAAAACGCTGAGATCAAGGTGGGATCGGGAAAGGTTATTCGGACTTCTCTTTTTGTATCATCCAATGATTCACCTAGTTTCACCATTCTCTTCGGCCAGCCGCTCTTGAAATCGACTATCGCAAATGTTTGTTATCGCCAGAATGGGTCGATGGCTCTTACTATGTATGTAAATGGGAGTAGATGTTTTACAGCAAGGCAGAACAGTCGGGACTCTCCCCAGGGATGCTAGGAAAGAATCTGAGTGGGGAGGAGACGACCAGGAGGGAAACTTTGCAGGGCTTGGGAAGCCTCGCCAAGCCTAAAGGAGCCAGAAGCAGTTGTAATTTGTAAGGGGTCATCAGTACTGTATAATAATTGGGGCGAAGTTAGTGAAGATACCCAGGAGGAGGAAGAATCGAGGGAAAAATGGTCGGAAAGCACGCAGGAATTGAGAAAGAAGGTCGCCCGATGGATCAAAGGTGTGGAATATCTTTCGATGGAATCGGGGGAAACACTTGAAACGGAAGGAATTACGACAGTTGGGAAGGAGGATTTAATTACCTCAGGGTGGGTACGAGTTACTCTTGATTTGGGTCAAGGGGGTAGGCAGGAACTGCATGTGGAGCGAGGACTTTTGGAACAGTGCGTTGAGAAAGTGGCTATACAGTGCGCTAGAGCGGCCCAGGGGAAGTCAAAAGGTGGTATTTGTGGTGAAGTGTATGAGGTAGACGCAGGGGTACTTGTGGAGAGGGAGAAAGTACACTGGGAACGTGATACAGTGGGGAGGGAAGGAAAGGATAACTTTTCTGGTGAAAGCGCGCCCGCGGAAACGGGTGGCGATAACGGATTTTTGGACTTCAACGGGGAAAGGGAAGCTGATACAGCTATCAAAGAACCAAAACTCAAATTCAAACATTTTGCGGAAGCGAAAGCGGCCATTCTGAAGGGTTTAAAAGAGTCGAGGGCGCTGAGTGAGAGGCTCGCGGCTGTTGGAGGGGAAAACGGAAGGAGCGAATCAAGTGGAAGCAAGCCTATTGTACATGAGAGCTTTACAGCGTACAAGAAAGTTGGAAAAAAGGTCGTTCCCGTTCTGGCGGGATTATCTGGGGACAACGTCAACCCACTCTTTAGGCCGCCGATGTCGCGGGACCCTTACTTGCCGCCAAACCCGCCTGAGTTTGAATATGGAGGGAGATTGACGGATGAAGCATTGGCTCTAGTTAAGCTTGGAGGGGAAGAGGCTCTTTGGCCGGAGGAAAAGAAGCTTTTTTTGCATGTTTTAAGGCTGCGAGAGAAGGTGGTGGCAAAGGATGTGAAGGAATTGTGGAACTTTGAAGTCGACTCACACCAATCCGTGGAAAGTGGCTACAATACCACACAAACCTTGGAAACAAAAGCCTATCCCCCTACCCTTGGCTTTATGGGACGACATTGTGAAACTTTTGGAGGAGCGATTGGCCAGGACTTTACGAGCCATCGACTTCGGCGTATTCAGGGAGGTGGTTCGTGGTGAAGAAGAAGAGCGGGAAACTGAGGATTGTGCATGATTTACAAGCCCTCAATGCTGTTACAATTAGGAACAGCGGAGGCCCTCCACTTTCAGAGGAATTGATTGACGAGTGCCAAGGCAAATTGATTTATTCGGTGATTGATGTATTTGGCAGATACGATGGGATTTTGATTGATGAGGGATACAGAGATAAGACTACTTTTCCCACGATACTTGGGCCGATGAGAAACACACGTTTACCACGAGGAGCGACCAACTCGGTGCAAGATTTCCAGAGTATAGGCATGCACATACTCGATCGAGAGATTCCGCATGTGGCGCGAATGTTTGTGGATGACATCACTGTTAAGGAGGCGAAGATGATTACGGAGGCGCTACGATTGAAGGAAACACTGGTATTTGAAGATATGTTTGGGAACATGCGGTGGATCTGGAGCGAGTACTTTTCAGACTGGAGGAGGCGGGTTTGACTGGGGCTTTGGAAAAATTGGAAGTTGGAGTACCAGAGTGTGAATTGCTGGGGGTCTTGCTCAGTCGAAACGGGACGAGGATTACTTCGGCCAGGCGCAACAAATTTCTTCAATACCCTACTCCAACTAATGTCAAAGAGATTCGAGGATTTCTTGGAGCCGCGACGTACGTAAGGCGATTTATGAAGGACTATGCGAACGTCGCGTACCCTTTGAGGTGACTCACCCCTTTGAGGTGACTCACCCATCAAAACGTCCCGTTGACATTCTGTTGAAAAACTTGGAGTACGGACCAGGCGCAGGAAGAATTACACTGGCGGTTGATTCAAGTAATATTGCAGCTGGAGGCGCCCTCTGGCAAGAAGACGCGGAGGGAGTGTGACACCCAGTTCTATGGGAGTCTGTAACTTTTACTACGACAGAGCAAAGGTATTCTCAGCCGAAGCTGGAACTTGCGGGGGTTACGAAGATGCTGAAGAAGCTCCAGACGCGACTTTGGGGACAACATTTCGACTCGGAAGTGGACACCTTATTTCTGAAGCAAATGATCAATGCTCCAGAGCTTCCAAACTCGGCTATGAATCGTTGGTTGGCTTTCATTCATCTTTTCAATTTTACAGTGGTACATATAGCTGGAGCGAAGCATATCATTCCGGATCTTTTGTCTCGGGTCGAGAGAACTCAGTCGGACACAAAGGCGCGCTCGGTGGAGAACTTCATTGGCAATTTGGGGAGTTACAAAGCCCGAGAGGTGGAGGAGGTTTATGATATTTATTTTTTGGAGGATCTTTACGAAGGTGAGAAGGAGTGGATCAACTTAGGGCGTTATCTGGACACACTCGAGCGCGACAAGGACCTCAGTGATCAAAAATTTGCGCGACTTCGTGACGTCGCGTTGAAGCACTACTTGAAAGACGGAAGGATCATGAAGCCCGTGTCTGAGGGTGATGTCGAGGTTATGATGGATAAATCTAGGCGGACAAAGATCTTATTTGAATTACATGGGAATTTGGGACATCGAGGGTGTGATGAGACCTACCGCCGTGCGAAGGAGCGATTTTGGTGGCCTGGCATGTCGGAGGACGTTCGCAAGTATGTTAAATCTTGTGTTCCTTGTCAACTGAGGAGTGCCGGGCAGGAGAGGGAGAGGAAGAAACGCACAATGTCGGCTGGAGTATTTTCAAGGATCCATTTCGACTGTGTGCACTTAGGGAAGGCGGGTTATTTGGTATCTGGGCGCGACAATGTCAACGGCTGGGTGGAAGCTAGGATTATCAAGAAGGCGAAAGCTCGCGTTGTCGCTGCTTTCATGGACGAAGATGTAATATCTCGTTATGGATTATTTGGAGTAGCAGTGGTCGACGGAGGAAGTGAATTTCGGGGAGTCTGCAAGGAGCTATTGGAGGCGCGAGGTATTCGAAGGATTGTAATCGCAGCTTACGCCAGTGAATCGAGTGGACGAGCGGAGCGAGGGCATCAGAATTTGGTGGAACCTCTAGTTAAAATTACGGGAGGGGATGTTATGAAGTTCTCCAAGCACTTGCACCTCGTTTTATTGGCCGATCAGATTTCTGTCTCGCGGGCGACCAGCTATTTGCCTTATGAGTTAGTATTTGGAGTTTGCCCCGTGCTACCAATTGATGTGGAGGAAGGAACATGGCTCGTGCATGATTGGGAGAAGGTTCAGTCTAGGAAAGAGTTGCTTACCATTCGTGCGGAGATTCTGGCTCGCAAGGAAGGCCTCGTGGAGGAGGAAATGATCAAAATGGACAAGGCGCGAGCAGCCAGCATTGCACACCGCGATCGAGTGAATGCGCATCGTATCAGGGAGCCATTGAAAACTGGAGACCTAGTTCTAGCTTTAGATCAGGCCGTGGCATCATCGGTTGGAATGAAGCATTTGAATAAGTGGGATGGGCCGATGCGCGTGGTGGAAAGATTACCCAAGGGATCATATTTACTCGCGGGTGTGGATGGAGCAATTGAAGGGCGAGCGTACCCTCCGAAACGTCTCAAGAGGTTGTTTTCTCGGGCTAGGCCTGTTGCAGAGCTCATACGAGAAGAGCTGCGAGCGGGAGAGACAGGTCAAGGACCTGCGGAGAGCGCCGACTCAGATGTCACTATGGCGAAGGAGCGCGCGCAAGATCAGCCCATGGAATCTGTGGCCGCGAGAGCCCCAAATAAGCAAAAGAAGTTCTACATTGATATCCTGGTTTTTTCTTTGGGGCAGTGAAAGGTGTCTGAGGCGGCTGGGATCCCCGGGACTCAGATGGCGCTACTTGGAAGATCCTGATGAGGTCAGAACAAAGTTGATGGTCGACACTGGGCTCCGCTGGCTATAGTTCCTTCACTTTCCTTTGCTCCATCAGTGTTTTTCCACCTATCACCACTTCACTTACTGGCACCTACTCACTACATTTCATTTCACTCCATGTCCCCCGCAAACTCTCAAACTATCCCCATGGCGCCTCCATCTTCTTACCCTGTCGACACCACGGTGAGGATGGATGGAAGTTACATTCAAATTCCAACAGATCACCTCTATAGAGAGCTTTCGGTCCCTTCGAGTCCAACTCAGCCTACCGACGATGGCTATTCCATTGTGCCTAACAGCCAACGCCTCATACCAGAGTTGGTTCCAGTCGACGCCACTAGCCCTTTCATGGATCATTCGACTTCCAAATTCCCTTCGCTGCGCTTCAAATCCCCTCCTCGATTCACCAACAATGACGAGGATTATTTACCTTCCGATTACGCTTCCCCGCTCACTAGCAATGACTTGCTGTCGAAACGCCGTAACCTCTCAGATTCTTTATTCAACTTATACCCCAACAATGCGGATCTCATCTCGAAGGCTAGGGATATGACCGTCAAGGAGATCATGTGTATTTTTTGAGCTCTCAATCGCGCAAAGGGTGACATGCTTCACCACCAGCGAAAGTTTGCCACCGACAGTGGCAGGCGTGGATACGAGGAATTGCTTTCAAACATACAGAGGATTAGGATTTCAAGGTCTTCTTTCGCGGCCAATTTGAAGCTTGTTACGTCAAAGTGGACTGAAAATTTACACCTCATGGAAACGCTCCCTTTCGGGTGGGATACTGTTATTGGAGGTGGACTTGAGCAGCACCGCAGACAGGCTTGCGAGGACGCAAGAGGGTCAAAGCTACCAGATGTGGTGGGGTCAGCAAAACACCGTGAGACATTGGCTGAAGAACTAGAGGAAGAGGTTTTTATTAAGAAGGAGGGAATCGAGGAAGGAAGATTACTCAAGGAGTGATTCGACAAGCAAGATGAGGACATTTCCATCTTCGCGCGCATTCACCCTTCGCCTTTGCCCTTTCCTATCCCTACCGGTCCTAGAAATTCGAACAACGACTGTCAGCCCCCTCGCCATTGTCAGAATCAGCGTTCCGCGCCTCGTGGTCCGCAATATTTGCCCCTTCGCAAGGCTCCTCCTCCGCTCAGCGGGCTCCTCGACGCCACAACAACTTCTCTTACCTGCACTACCCTGAGGTCCTTCCTTGTCATCTCCTAGGATATTCAGAGCCTCTCCAGACTTTATATGGTGTCAGGAATGCCACCAACATCCTTGGACATTACAATCACGCTAGCGGACGCCAGGAACGCCACTAAGACACTTGAAAGGTCTATCATTCGTGTGATCCCATGCTTAATCTGTGAATCGCTTCATCGTTGGTTTCTATATTCTGTATCACTACATTCCCAAGACTCAGGACTCAACACATTCGCCCATCCGCGACTCCATTCCATGATTCATTAGCCCGCGATACCCATATATACAAAAACATGTTGATTCCTTGTCTACTTCTTTGTCTTAGCACGTCAGAGTAGTTTCATTGTTGAAAATTGAGGGAGGCGCACTAGTTCTGGCCGGGGGAAATCCTTGATTGGTTCTCTACCGCGTTTTGAACCCATTTTACTCCCGCTTGCGCTGCCCAGCACTCACTCGGCCTCGCCTTCACTCTATTTCACTTCCTCTGTGGCCACGTGGTCCCACTACTCACTTGATTCCTTCACTTTCCACCACCTCTTACTCGATTTCACTACTCCCTACTTCCTGAGCGCCTCTTCTCTACTACTAACTTGATTACAGATCGATTCCTCTGATTTTCCCCCTCCTCCCCGTCGCCAACTCTCCTACTTCCTCTCATTACTTGCTGGAGCTCAACTTCCTCACTTCTCGGACCTACTCCACTTCCTTTCCTCCCACTTTGGTCTAATAGACCACTCGTTTACTCATCCTCATCGTCCTTCGGAGCGCTCCCGGCTAGTGACTTCACCCAGGCTTGCAGAATGTCAATGGTGGCAAGTGCTCCTCCCTCTCTGGATCTTTCCTCAATCGCTTCCGCCTTTTAGACTTAAGGGTTTGAGATAAGCCCCTCCGACTTTTACTAAGGAAGTACTCGTGGATCGACTGTTGGATGCGCCCTAGTTGATTACTTAGTCGTCGGAACTTGGATACTCGGTGCTTTACTTCCTACACGGGGCGTTTCATTCGACTCGCACGTATTGGGGCAAGCTCGTTGGAGTCAGATACTACTTAGCATTGAAGGAAGCTGCTCGCAGGATCAATGATTGGGAACTCTAGTGATCATTACTGCTATTAAGATGACTTACCTGCTCGCAGGATCAATGATTAGAAACTTTAGTGATGAGTTTCCTTGATCGTGCGAACTGGCGAAGACATCGACTAAAGGGTGCTACTCCAGGGCCCGCTACTACTTCCGCCCTAATGCCCATTCTCAACAAGCATTATCTACTCCTTCCACTAAAGAAAGTTTCTCTCATCTCTCGTGGACCGCGCGCACGCGACACTCGAAGTTGCATTAGCTTCGCAGGGCTCAGTGCTACTAGCTTTTCCCTCTCATCCACTACCGGGCCTCCTACCCGACCTCATTGGTCGGATTTGCCTGTCCATGAGTTACATGAGCCAGGACCACGCAATAGCGCTCTGCCGCCTTTTCAGCAATATTTGGAACCATGTCAATAGCATGGCCAAGGCAAAGACTCAGAAGGATGTGTGGCGGGATCGAGGTCGTGCGGCTGTTTAGTTACATAGATTTAGATTCTGAATATAAATGTTTCAATGTTTGCTACAGCAGAGAGCAACTGGGACTGGAAGAAGATCTTCTGGAGTGGGATCATCATTCTGCGTGTGCCCCAAACTGACCAAAAGCGCGCGAATCGAATCGCACTGGCTCAGATTGGCAAGGCAAGGCATCAGAATCTGGATTTTGGGGTGAGTGCCGCACATCAAAAGTGCAAGCACTTCCTTTAAATCCCAGATTTCACACGCCACTTTGTGAAGCAATGCACTCTGAGGCTCTTCTCGAGAGGAGGAGGGAATCCAATGAATATTGAGCGCAAGGAAACGGTTAGACTGGGGAACATTTGGAACCTACTTTCTTTCAGAAAACACTGCCGAGTTGGATTTCACTCCCGAACATATTGAAAACATGTTTCACATTGTCAAAAGGGCGTTCAGTGCGTTCTGTTGTTCGGCGCGGATGATCTTGAGCAAGGAAGTGGTCTTTCACAGGTAACTTGGACGGACGCTTTAGCCAATACTAATCATAGATAGCCCTTGACATTCCCCTGGATTGTTGATCATGTATAATAGAAGGGTCGGAGAAAACAAAAACTGAACCTGGGCAACAACTCTCTTTGCAACATACACGGGTTAATACCAGAGAGCGAAGCCAGTATTCGGTCCATCACTCTTTGACTTCAATCTGAAGAACATAAGAGGCCCCAAATTTCTGCCCTTAGATCTTTCATATAATGAAACCTGATACATTCTTGGTTTTGGAAATGTGTTCCGACCATTTGCGGCTTTCAGAATGCACATGTCTGTTTGGAACTACAGCCTCACCAGCGTCACCGTCCGTACCAATCTACACACGCACGCTGGCTCTGTAATCTTATGAGAATAATTCTTGATTGCAAAAGAGGTTGTCTCCATATGTCAGATGTGACCTGTATGTGCTACACCAGAGGACAAGACATCACTCTGCAGGGAATTGTGGTACTTTCTGGACATTCAAGATGCAATTTAACAGGGCCAAAGCAGGTTAATTTTGACTCCAATCATCCGAAGGGAATTAATTCCTCAGAAGATAATCAAATGGAAGCCGTAGAGCATGAACGGGATCTCTTAGAGCCTGACCGACTTGGACTGGAGCTTCGAATCTTCACGTGCCAGTCACATCGTCAAGCGCTCCTTCCAGCGGCTCAGAACAGTTCAATGTCATCAACGAAGACCAGAAAACTAAGTCCGGATCTTCTGTGGCGACCTCATAAACTCTTCGCGCGACTCGCCCCAACGCCAACGGCAGTGGTGCACTCAGGTGTGAAGACAAGACGGGGGTGTTTCAGTCATCTGAAGGCGCCAATTGAAAGTAAGGAATCTTCCAATGTTCTCAAAGGAGTACGAGGTCTGCAATTGATACTTGGTTGTGTTCGAAATGAGGACAGATCTGGCAGCTTGGTCGTTAACATGCCGCCCGGTTTCACAGTTCCTCCACCACAGAATGTTGATTGGGTCTTCTTACGAGGGCCCTTCTCGCTAATCTTGTAAAGCACACCCGCTCCTCCCAACTTGGGTCTGTGAGCCTCCTCCAACCAGCCTGCCAACCTCCGTCCATTCTCCACGCTCCTCGCTCCGGCATTTCCAGGCATCAGGTCACTTGTGAGACCTCTAGTTTGATGATACAAAGATTCTTGCTGGGCTGAACCACCTACAGGAACTTCCTCACTGTCAAGAAGGGCTGGTGTTGGGCCAACAAAACATCGGGTGTGTCTTGCGGACCGGCTTCACCTCGTCCTTTCAATTCCATGTATTATTTCAGATCTTGTACATTTGTAACCGACTTGTTGAGATCCTCTATGTGAGAGGTTACGCCAACACCATCATGATCCCATGCCCATCCTCCCATCCCAACTCCAACTCCAACCCGACACTGTCGAAAGCTTCGCTTGTATCGGTCCAAGTGTACTACGTACAACTTGGGTAGGTCTCTTCCTTGTTCCCTTGACTTGCACTCCAAGCCCGACTTCATTCACTCAGCATCAGAGACTAGCTCGCGCATGTTCTTCGGCCAGCTGGGAGACGTCAGGACCAGGCAACGCTGCTCAGACACCGCTAGACAAGTTTAAAAGCAAGGCTAACCATCCGTATCTATCTCGTGCACATGTGACGGATGTCGTCTCACTACTGTAGGGTGTCGGCTTGTTAATGACTCGTTGACTCCTCTTTGTGTTGTCCTGCACCGTTACTGGAACTAACTACTTTGCCGCTGCAGTACCACCATCGTCCCCTGTCTGGCACAGTCTGCGTTTCATCTTTTCCCCACAGCAAAGAGGGTCAGCACCTCTCATCTTTGCCGACGCCCAGCCTGTCGGTCCCTCCGCTGCCCTCCGCTTCCCCTCGTTCCCCTTGCCTCAGGTCGGTATTTGAGCTCGTGGTTCTGTTCCTTGGGAAGGGGAAGTTGGGAAGCTCAGAAGAAGGCCGGGTGCAGTCTAGTCTAGCTGGATTGGGACATGCCAAAGTAGAGTGGCTTCTCTCGTCAGAGTTTCCGCTTGCAATGTTGGTCGTTCGACATGTTTGATTTTGATTGCAAGGCCCTATTATCACTCCTCAAGTGCGGAGGACGTTGTACCAGTTGCAGAACAGGCTTCTAAATCTACTCAGAGTCTCCCTCACCCTCGTCTGAACCCGACATAGATGAACCCGAAGAAGAATCCGACACCTCCCCGAGTGCTCACAGTCGCGCCTGCATCGCAGCTACTTTGCGCTCCTGCTTACTCAAGTTCCTGCCCGGCTCTTTCATCAGCTTAGCCTGCCCATCGTTTCGCTGCTTCGCTGTTGCCACCTGTGCGCGCAAAGTTCCCGCGGTCACATTCGCTTCCGCCAACTGCACCCGCTGCTGAATGACAATCTCTGACTTGCCCTGCCCGGCCCTCGATGCCCAAATTGCGTGCATATGCGCCTTGATGTCCCTCTTCAGTGATGTCGTGATGTCGACCAGAAGCTTGTTGTGGATGAGAGTGTCGCTGAAGTGAAAGTTGTAAGCATGGCGGTCGTCGTCACAGTTCTTGCGAGATTTGCAGGTGAAAAGAGCAACGTAGGCGCCGGTCTGGATTTCTAGCGCCATTGCCTATTGGGAATCATTGTGTCAGCTTTGTCATGTCCGACCGGCAAAAGCGTCAATCCTCTTGCTCGGCTCCGATCGTGGAGCTCTCTTGGTTGTGGAGAAGGACTCACATCCCGACGCATCTTGAAGTAAGATTTCTTGTAATGATTAGTGCACTTGGTGAGGTCTGCAATATGGACTTGCTTGTACTTGAGGTAAGCAAGAGTGGCAAGAGCATCAGCTGGGTTGTATGTGAAAAGGTATCAGAGAATCACTCGACTATTTTGGGGCAAAATTCGAAGGTTAGACCAATCCTTTGGCTTCTCAACAAACTCCCTGGGTTCCGGCATGTCTTCATTGGCAAGTTTTGCTTTTGCGGCACGTCACTGAGCAGCTTTCTTTTCCTGGGTGGAGGAGACTGCGGGCAACACGTCAGGCAATACATCTCCAACCACCGCGTCCGAAGTTGAGCTAGCACCATCTACGCATTCCTCGTCTTCCATATGCATGCCACCTTCAAGAAGGAAAGGGTGGATTGAGGAGTCGAGAACGACAGCCTCCGATCGGGCCAATGCGCGTCCGCCGGTCAAGGGAACGGTCAGAGATTTGTTCTGGGGAGGAGAGGTGGCAATTTCGGTGGTGGTGGCAGCTGGAGAGGCAGGAGGGAGTGGTATCTGCTGCTCTGACGTAGGAGTTTGAGCCTGAGGCGCGTCGAGGATGGGGAACGCGGGAGGTGCTACTAATAAACGGAGCAACCTAAATAATCAGCCGGCTTCCAACCAGTTTACTGTTGGGAGTCGGAGTTTGTACCAACTACAATATTCTTGGCTAGAACAGGAGTGACAGCTGATATGGTCGCTGCAATAGTCAAAACTGCCGTAAGCTACAAGATCCATCGTAAACCAGAATTGGGGTGCCCACCTTTGGCCGTGAGGGCCTTCGCGTGGTGCTTAGTCTTAGCAATCTCTTTTGCAACTGTACTCTTACAACCTGCAGTGCATAGTACGAGAATGGTTTGGGGGTGGGGAGGGCACAGAAGGAAGGGTGGACCTACCAGTGCCGTCCGCTGGAGCAGGATTTGCTTTTGCTGCCCAAGCAGCACGGGCTGCGGGCCCCGCAGCAGCAGCTAAACAATGCGGCCATGGCTCGTTCAGCAGCGCAAAAGAAGCGGGGTGAGTACCAAGC
>JASZXU010000819.1:0-13845 GCA_035521515.1 Phenoliferia sp. Uapishka_3
TGTGGCTACGGCAGGCGGCCTCAGCTTAATTCACATCGGCCTGGGTCGTTCCAGTCCTAAAGCTCTAGATTTTGCACGAACTACAAGCCTCATATCGGCATGCAAAGTATCACTACATTGCAAAATGGATAAAGACCTTGCCGACCCGAACTGAACTTTCCAGTTGGCGGTTATGCGGGGCGACGCCGCCCACTTACCTTTTAGCGGAGGGCTCAGGCGGCGATCTCTGGAGCACCTGTTCCATTTTTTACAGCCAGCGATGAAGGCAAGATGAGGCATAATCTTTAGAACTTCCAAGTGCGGAAGGTGGAGGTAAACCGCTGAAACACCTCTGGAGTGGGTTCCGAATTGTGCTCCGATGCAAGCAGCACATGTCAACCCTTTCCGCGACCGGTGAAATGTGCGACTCAATCTCTATCGATTTTGGCTAGAGTCTATAGGCTACTGCATTCCGGTAGCGGACACTGGGGCATGCCTTTGCAACCAGAGTGTGTATTTAGGTTGCGCGTTTCCATAAGCGCTCTCTCCAATCCCTCATCATACTTCTCAAGACACATCACTTTCCACTTTCCACTTTCTATTTTCGTTCTTTTTCAAACTTTATCAACTTACACCCGTCTGAATTCCTACTGCATGAGCTATCTCATTGTAAGTATTCGTGTTCTCATCATTGTCGGTGACGCGCACTTTTCTGATGTCTCTGGGCGCTCTTAGACATCCGTCACAGTCGGTGTGCGTCGGCGTACTACTTGATCAAACCGAACACTCACATTGTAAGTCTTGGCTTCCTCCACGAGCAGCACGTAATTCATTCACACGTTGACTCTGAACAACTATTGATGACGCGCAGACTTCGCACGCCCGTCGACATCACCTACCACTAATATGGCAGCTCGACCTCCCGATTATACGTAAGTGGCGTTTGTGACCCCCATTGTTGATTTCGTCTGACGTGCTGTTTTTCATTGAAGTACTGGATGACTTCTCCGTGACAATAAACACCCGCCCGACTCGTACGAAAGCTTTCCATCCCGGGCGCAACTTCGCTGATTCCTTCTCATTCAACCTTCATAGGGCGCATTTCAATTCTGGTTCATACATTTGTATAGTGCCCAGGTCGGCTTGGGCTCCCTTACGGTGTCCCCCGTTCCTTTTGAGGATCTGTGATTACTTGGGGCACGGGCCCGTGTCTTCGGAAGATCTGCCGGATTGAGCTTACCTCTTTCCGTTTGGGGGTCCTTACGAAGTCTTGGGGCATGGGCCCGTGGCGGGTGGACTTATCGTGGGGATCTTTCGACTTCTTGGGGCATGGGCCCGTGTCTTCGCAAGATCCGCCAGGATTGAGCTTACCTCTTTCCTTTTGGAGGTCCTACAAAGTCTTGGGGCATGGGCCCGTGGCGGTAGTGGACCTAACCTTGTCTTTGTATATAGTTGGACTGGGGAATTGGCAACTCTACCTCCTTCACCTTGTGTAGTTGGAGTTCAATCAAGTTTTGTTTGACTTCGCTTGACAGTGCCCGGCGCCGTTCAAACCGCCTGTCTTTCACTGTAAGAAATTGAAAAACCTGGAAGAAGCTCAGTACAGAGCAATCATAGCCGCTTCAGGAGAATGAAATTTGAGCTCGAAAAGGATGCTTCGCAAGCGATACAGCCAAATACAGAGTCCCGCGCCAGTTCAGCCTTGTGAGCATCAATCGGGGACGTCATCGTTGCACGCATCTCTTCCCTTCCCTTTCCTCCTATCTAGGATCTCTTCAGTCAATTCAAACGCTAAACGCTTCCGCAGCCCTCTTTCAAGCGAAGTTAGCTATGACCGGGTGGCGGCCTTCGCCGTTATGAAATCATCATGAAGGCGCCCCCGTGCTTGCCTTGGCTTGCCCTTCTCGGAGAGGTGCAGATACTCTGGAATACTACGCTGCTTACCAAAATGGATTATAGGCCCAAACGCAAGAGCGAGCAGAAAGCGTCATAGGAAACGTCGGTTTCGGAAGTGCGGCTGGTATGGAAGGAGCAACGGGGGAGTAAAGGAGCAACGCAGGGACTAGATTCCACATCCCTCGTTTACTTGCAAGCTGTTGAATGAATTTGGATCACACATGCCAAGCACTATACGATCCAGAAGCTGTTGTGGTGGCGTCGCCTTCGACCGCGGCGAGTCCGTGGGCTGCACTGCGATTTCTAACTCGGTATGACTTTAAACAGGATTTAGGTCTATCAATAACTTTTGAGACGAGAACTGATGTCTGATCGAAGTCGACGGCCGGAAGTCCTGCAAACAGTTTGACATCGCCACCGGGTCCGAGTGAGTGCTCAGTGGCACTGTGTCGCCGGGGTATGTTCGAAGATGGCTTCGCAATTGAACAATAAGTTCGAGTTGTGAGTAGTATTCTCATTTCTTCTCGTCTCAGGTAGATCTACCGGGGTCACGATCAGAGCGTCGGGCAGGAGAGAGGAAAGGGCTTGAAACAACGCTCCACGCCACCAAGACGCCTCGCAAGCAAGTCAAACGTTGCCAATGATGCGACCCAAATCTTGTTACAAGAATCAGCTATTTGCACTATCACGCATTCAGAGGTCGAAAGCATCCGATTTCCATCCATCATCACCGCGTTCGTCACGCTCCTTCTCCGCCAACTTGTCCGCGAGACGGTCTCCTTCCTCCGCGATGTCTTCCACCACTCCCTCCGCAGTCTCCCGAGCTTGCTCAAGGCTAGCCTTTCCTTCCTCCATCAGACCCTCAACATTCCTCTTCCTTGTGGCGATGTCCTTGCCTTGCATGCCGAGTCCCTGAATAACATCAACTGGCCATCAGCACTCATAATGAAACTTTTGACGAATGAAAGATCGAACCGTCTTTCCGGGAAGCAGCTGCTCTTCGACTCCAATGGCCAAGATGTACTCTCCTTGAGGACCGACCTTGGTGATTCCAGTGTCGCGCACATCGACGTCCGACCCAGCACCAGAGGGCATGAACACCGCGCGAAGGTATCTGGATAAAATGCAAACAATAAGTGACCTTTGTAGAAGTGAAAAAGAAACGCGAAACTAACGTCAATGGGTCGGGAGCAGCACGTCCAGCTCCAATTGCTCGCTGCTGAAGTGCGTAGAAAGCGACGTCGCCAGACTCGAAGAGATGAGTGATCTGTTCCTCAAGCTATGAGCGAACGAAAGTGTCAGCCCTAATCAAAAAGCTAAGATGTTCTGGAGATCAAACTCACGACGGAGGTGAACTGTGCCTCAAGGTAGGACCTCAGCGCAGGGCGTGCAAAGAAGTTTCGGATAGGGTGCTGGCTGTCGTGAATACGGATGTTGAAGTTCTCAACGTGGACCTCCACCTTCTTCAGGACGAAGAAAGTTTGACGGTCGTCCTCGGACGGATTCTCGATCTAAATGATGGCAAATTATCAGGAAAGAAGGACAGTGTGAAGGGAGCTGGTGACGGACGGTAAGGGTGACGTCCAAACCATCATCGGCATCTCCGTCTTCGGATCCAATGAAGACGTCAAGTAAGCCAACATCTTCAAGCCCGATCCATCCAGTCTTCTTGTTCTGCAATGTGAAGTTTGTTAGCACTCGATCGAGGGCGCTGCTGGGAGGAAGAAAAGTACGAGATAGTAGCTGCTCGCGAAACATATACATCAGTTCGTCATCTAACAACTGTAGTGAAGTTACGTACGAGATATCTCTGGCTTGAAGGCGAAGTCCTGAAATGGACAGCGTTGTGCTCGAATTGAAGGTGGTATGGTAAGCGGCGTATCCTTTCTTGGTCGAAACTTCCGCGTGAGTGGTGAAGTAGGCCGCATCAGGAATGAAGGAGGCCGAAGTGAAACGAACGCTGTCGAGGGCGAGATCGAAGTCGGCGCTCTAATAGTCAAAGGATGAGAAAATTTATCAGCGGTGAGATTCCGGATCGGATTTTGGAAACACTGACGGTATATTCGATTCGCGGGAGTGGAATAGTCTGCAAAGCGGACAAAAAGCGAGGAAGCAAGACTTGGGTCAAGTCACCCCAGACCTCGCGACCATCGACCAACGACATCCCCCTCTTGCCAAACTTGGTCGCGGCTGAACCGAATCGGTCCATGGCTTTTCCGAGATTGGCTAAGGCACGATCACTCGCAGCTTTGTCGGCCGCCTTATTGATCTCCTTGTAGAGTGCCTCGGCGTCAGCCTTCCATGCGGCGTTCGAGTTAACGACCTCCTGCGCCCGGTCGTAGATGTCTTCGGCGCGACGTTGAGCCTTCGAGCTAGTGACGTATCCAGGGTCGTGGATGGCGCGGTCCTGATATTCAGCTAGGAATCAGCTTCGGTTCTGAGGCAACTTCCGAAAAGAAGAAAACTTGCCAGAAGCTTTTCTGCGTCTTCGAATAGCAACTTGATACGCTCATCGCCGTCAAGGTCCTTGATAACCTTGTCTGCGGTGCGGAAGACTCCATCAAGAGGTCCGGTGAATGCCTCGATGATTTCTCGGAAAAGAGTCGCGGCGTTGTTGGCTTGGGGATTCGCATCGACCTCCGCATTCGATGCTTCAGCGGCTTCCTTGACGGCTTCCGTCGTTAGCGAGGCGTACTTCTTGACTAGATCCGTTAGAGTACTAATCGCTTCCTCGTACTGTGGGTTCGATTGTACGTTGTTGATGACTTGCTTGAAGCGTTCAATGGCGGCGTCCTTGGCGTCGGTGGGCATCGATTCGTCGACGTAGGAGCGAGCCTGTTTAAAAATCCAAAGTCAGCGAATAGAATAATATTGCGCCTATCAAATTCCCTCTCACCTTCTTGACCTTCTTCTGAATCGTCTTCTGGGCGTCGTCCTTTGCGTCCTCAAGGCTACGAAGCGTCTGTTTCTTGATCTCCTTCGCGCTAGGCAGCTCCTGTCCCTCAAGACCAGTCCTCCCATTCCTCTTATCATCCTCAGATGGTCGCGCGGACTTTGCTGCCTTCTTGCTCGCCTTGGTAGTCTCAATAGCAGCTTGAGCGACCGACTCGGCGGCGTCGGCGAAGACGTCTCGGAAAATGTTGATACCATCTGTGATGAGTTGACGAAGCTCGGGGGAGGTAAGGAGGAGGCTCAGGAGCTCTCGAAGAGCCTCTCGAGCTTCGTTGATTTCGGCGCTGGTGGGAACGGGGAGATCGGGTGTTTCTGCGAAACGACTACAAGTTTAGCCCCGCTATTTGCTGTAAGCTCTCTTTGATAAGACTGACCGATCTTTCCCTCCACATCGACTTCAGCCTGCTCAACACTTGTTATTAGTGCTTGCGTTAGTGTTGAGCAAGGCGTCGCCCAAGCTCACCTGCGAAGCGGCCCAGATGAAACGTTGAATCTGGATGACATGCGTCGTATTAGCGAAAGAGAACTAATGAGAAACACCGGAACTTCAAAATTTTGACCTACCTTGTTGTCGTCATTCTTCTCGAGACCGAGACGAAGCGTAGCCTGAATGACCTCCCTCGCGCGCTCAACCAGCTCTCTCCCAGGACCGCTCAATTTCCCACCTCCAATCTTTCCAGCGACTCTCGATCCTAGACTAGGTTGAAGGATGTTGCTTTGAAGAACCTTCTGGGCGATGTTGGCGAGTTGGTCCGATGTGGGGAGTTTGCCAGCTTTGAGAGCCGCGAGAGCATGAGTGAGAGCGGTGAGGTTTAGCTGAGCTGCCTCGACGTCGGATTCGTTGAGTAAGGGGAGTTGGGAAATTGTAGACATCTTTGTTGATGATGGCGGAGAAGAGGGAGGGAGAGCTGCAAGGAAGGGGTTTTGGATGCGTCAGTAGATCGTCTGACGCGTTTGCAAGGGTGCCGGCTCGTGATCGTGTTTTGTTCCGGCAGAGGGGGCCGTACTTTCTACTGAAAAGCATTAAATCTCGTCGGTATCTTCCCGAGCTGCTACAGATTGATTGATAGCTGAACAATGTAGGAGAAGTCGAGAGCCAATCGAAAGGGGCGCCGACAACGAGGGCATTCGATGCGCCGCGAAGCTTGAGGGCCCCGACCTGGAGATTGAAAAACGGAGAGTAGTCCGACGGCAGAGTGAGAAATGCAAATGATAGGCTCACTCGGAAGGTAAATTGGAGACTGGAAGAAACCGCAACGTAAGTGAGGGAGAAATTGCTGTAGCATCGAGCCCGGCAAAGTCTAAAAAGCATGCAACTTTTGGTTGCCAATTCACTACACGATCTTGGTAATTTTTACGTCCCTCTCTCCACAAAGGTGGACCACTTCCGCCCATCCTTTTACATCCTCAACCAATTCCTCAGTCGTGCCGCCATCATCTGCGCAAAGTCCAAATTCTACGGCCGACAATCTATCCCATCCCTTTTCAGCGCTCTTCAAATAATCGATAACGTACTCTACGATCGTCTCCATATCACACCTTTGTGAACGGAGGGACAATGTCACGGAGGTGGCGCGGGAAGGGAGGACTCCGAGCGCAGCTGAAAGATAATCGAAGCAAGGTACTTCGTCATAGTAGCCAAACGTAAAACGAACGTTGATGAGCGACTCGAAATTTGGTAGGACTTCGTCGAGACCCCAAAGTTCGCCGACAATTTCCAATGTCTGGAGGGATCTTTGTACGAGCTGTAAGGCTTCAAGAAGTGATTGGTCGTCGGAGGTTTCCGGCGTCAATTTGAGAGAGGTAAGCGTGTGCGAGGAGGAGGTGAAGATTGAGTTGATAAACGAGCCGTCGTCGCCCTCGCGGGCTTCTATTTCGAGGGTACTGAGCTGGAAATTGGCGGGAGGGGTTTCGTAGTATACGATGTTATGTGCGTGAAGGATCTTCAGATCTGCGCGGAAAGTAGTAAGTATGGACTGTACATCCGTAAGTAGAAATGAACAGACCTTTAAGACTCTCCAGTTCGACCCACTCGGCGTTCATAGACTGGTTCCCAATCATCACCAACTTGCTCAAACCTTGTAAGCCCTTCAACAAACATCTATACTCATTTGGCCAACTTTCGTCCCAAGCCCTATCTTCCACGACGAAAACGTCGAGCTCTTCTGTACGGAATCGACCTAGGGCTGAGCTGCAGATGAGGAGCTCCAAGCGGTCTTTGAATTTGGACCCCAAGCAGTCTTCACCCCAGATATTGATATGACGCCAAAGCATCGGCTGGGCAATGGTGAGCCACAGGTTTGAGACGCGAGATGCGCGTTCAAGGTGTCCTAGGGACTTGTAATGATACCAGTAATGCGCCTCGTCTTGATATCGCGGAACGACGGAGTACTCGATGGACGATGGGCGATGGATTAGGGATAGGATCTTGATGAGGCATTCGACGGGAAGGTCGTGGATTGAAGCCATCGTACGACTTGGGACAGACTGCAGGTTGCCAGCGCACGTCACACTAGTGTTGCAGGCGGACGTGCGAGTGATGACGGCGTCGTTGGCTGTTTCCATTGGCGCTGGCAGGGCGAGCTGAGTCGTACGGTTGATCGAAGGCAAGGTAAAACACAGGTGTGGCGAGCGAGAGAGCTGCTCAAAGGAGTCAAGGGAGTCAACGCGACTGGTTGCTCGACACTCGAAGAGGGGTCAAATCTGCGTGAATACTTTCTTTTAGCCCTTTCTTCCCATCTTCTCATTTGTTTGGGCGGTGGCCAAGGTAGACCCTAGTGAATTGTAATGATACTCAATCAAGATTGCAGGAAGGTTGGCAAGTAGAGAGCTGTCGCCGCTGACTCGCGCTTGCAAAAGAGTCAAAAGTGCGGATAGAGCGCCACTGTGAAGCTTTCAGCTCTCACCAATACCAAAACGCACCTTGGGCACCAACCATACAATCTAACATGTCCGAAGCAACGTTCCCGCCCCTCACACGTGCCGACGTTCTCGCCTGCCGCTTCTCGTCGTGGTACCCCGCCTTTCGAAAACATTCTCCAAAAGCGTCCATCATCAAACCACTCGAAGACCGCTTCATCGACTACCTCGAATCAGATCGTGTCTTCATTCCAGAAGGTAGTGGTCCAATGGGGTGCGTCTGTCTCGTCCATCCAGAGGAGCGGAAGGAGTGTGCTTGCTGATGAGGTCTTCGAGTCGTGCAGGGTCAGCGAGCTGAGCGACGATGAAGATGAGGATAGTAGGAACGGATCAGATTGTAGTGAGGATCAGACTTGGCAGATCAAGTTTGAAGACCTCGATGCCAAGATTCGCACCATCATCACAAAATACGATGGGGTCGTCTTTCCGAAGCTCAACTGGTCAAGTCCTCAGGTCAGTCCGCACTCCGTTTTTTGTATTCAGATATTATGATCACTCAACCCGAGATGGGTGCAGGACGCAGCTTGGATGATGCCCGGATCAACACTCAAGTGCCAATCACCAGCCGATGTTTACCTCCTACTCAAATCCTCCGACTTCATCTCCCACGATCTCGACCACGGATTCGACTCCTGTGTAGATTACGAACCTTTATCCTCAGCCTCAACTTCAACCGAAGATGACCTTGTGAGATCCACGAACAGACTCGTAGTGGACGACGACGAATCAGACGCGACGTCGGAGGAAGACGAGGATACTGGGCCAACTGAGCGTTCACAACCTCGGCCATACGACTTTGAATTGGTACTGAAGAAATGGTTCGAGATGCCGAGGTCGCAAGAATGGAGGTGTTTTGTCAGGGAGGGGAAACTTATCGGTTCGTTGTGACGCTTTCGACCGACTTCGCGAGAGTAGCTGACGAGAATAGTTCGACTCAGCGATATCGCATAGGGACTCCAACTACTATGACTTCCTGCAAGAATCTCAGGAAGAGATCCGAGCGAAGGTGGTAGCTTTCTTCGAAGACGAAGTTCTCAACGTTTTCCCTCTTTCTTCCTGTTCGCCTCTGTTCCTTCAAAGAGCCTTCCCTCACCACTTACCTGCTTCATCACTTCAGACACCTTCGACATCTACTTTACAAGATCCAACGAGCGAATATTCATTATCGACTTTAATCCGTACGCACCGCAAACCGACGCCCTCCTCTTCACCTGGGATCTCCTCAATTCCATTCAACTCGATTCCGACGATGTGGAAAATACCCGACGACTCCCGTTGATTGAAATTGTCACTTCCTCGACAATGGCAACACAAAGCTTGCCTTCATATTCACATAATCGGTATCCGAAAGATGTTGTAGATTTGTCGTCGGGGGCGAATATCGCAGAGTTGTCAGTACATGTCTTGCTTTGTTCCATCTCTGCTCTGACACTTTCTTGTTCATGTTTTCCTACAGCGCACAGAAATGGAGAGGAGCGTTGGCGGATGGATTGGGTGGAAGTGATGATGAAGGGAGCGTTGGGAGTGCCCGGAGCGCAGGTAGTACGAAGAGTCGGGAACGTATTGGGAGGTAGTGTTCGCAACAAACTCAATATATCTCTAGATTCCCGAAAAGAAGTGCCTGTGATTTTGCGCTTCTTTGACAAAGATGACATTGACTGTTGCTCGCCCCTGATTCCTTCTGAGGTCTGTCGTTCACCAGCTGCGTTGCCCCCATTCCCATTCACCACGCCAATCTTGCTCCTCCCAACCCACGCCTTCAGTCACCTCCCACGATGGTCCGATTAATCACCCAAAACCTTCTCTCGTGCCCTTCAACCGTCTGCGCCTACCCCGCCAACTTCCCTCTCTCCTTCCAAAACGTCTCCAACATTCAAATCGTAGAAGCGGACTTTAATGAGGAGTTCTTGAGAGGTTTCTTGGCGAGGATTGAGTGGGATGCGTTGAGGAAGAGTGCTGCTGAGGTTAGTAATTGGCGGTTTCGGTTTGTTGATTTTTTTGGAGGGAGCGCTGGCGGGAGGGGGAGCGCGAGGATGAGGGGAAGTCAGATGGTTTGACGAGAGGAGAAGAGGGAGTTGGCTCTTGATTGGTGTGGATGGGCGGGCAGGTGCCTTGTGTTGGCGGAAGGAGGAGCAGCAAGTCGGGTGGCAGCTGAAGGCCAGGACGGGTCAGGGTCGATAAGGCTGCACGCTTCAATTCCGAAGTCTGCCACCACATCTCAAAGTGTCTGGAAATAAGGTCGGAGTGAAACTAACGCGCTCCCTTGCTCCACCAGCTCGGCAACACCGACCTCCCAGAAGTCTCCCCCGATCTCGCAGACGCCAAATCAATCCCAGTAGACCTCTTAAAAATCATGCACCACGTCCTTCTTGAGGTTCGCTTGCGCTTGCTTTCCTTCGCTCATAAATGCTGTCTGGCTGATACGCTTCCCTTGACTTCGCCACCTCCAGATCCAAGTACAGGACGGATCAATGGTCTGCCCGAGTTGTGCTCATGTCTTTGTTATCAAGGAGGGTATTCCGAATATGGTGAGTCTCGATCGACCCTTGGAATGAGGTGGTAGGAGGAAGGATCGCGGCTGACGAGCTGGTTCTTGCGACGCAGTTGCTGGCGGAGCACGAAGTCCGTAAATAAAGGCGCAGGCCGCTGGAACTTGTAACACTTTCCCTACTATGAATAATGCTCTCCAGATCTTCGGACAAGAGCCTGGTCGCGAGAAAGACTTTTTACCGCGGCTTTCGCTGAAGCAGCTACTGCTTCCCGAATTGGTTGTTACACTTTCAGCGGCTGGGCTGCCTTACGCTTACTAGTAAGCTCTTACCGCTATTCCTGGGAAGTCAGCAGACATATCCGAAGATTCGTGTTTAAGCTCTCGAACGGTCACTTATTCCGGGCATCCAAAAGTCGCCCACCCATTTCCGCCGCAGAGATATCTTACCCGTTGTGAGTCCATCTACCTTCATGACTCATGTCACCGATGCTGTGAATGTGTACTGATTTGTTTCCCACTTCAGGTCTCAGGTGAAGCTTTAACTGAGTCAAGGCAAGGAATTCAGGTGTGATCGCACCAGCGCTCATCAACACAGCTTCTGGATCGTATAATGGTCAGTATACACGCTTGTCACGCGTGTGATCCGGGTTCAATTCCCGGTTCGGAAGTGTTGCCTCTTTCAGGGCTTCTACTCTAGGCTCTGGGGGCTTGCTTTTTTGCGAATGTGAGGGCATGCTTAACCTCCCGGCAAAATCTTTGGATGGTACGTAAAGGAATCAGAGGGTAGCAGAGGGTCTTTTGTAATCAAGACCTGCTGGACCTTTTTTTTAAAGCAGCTATGTAACGTGTTCCCATTTCTTTTTTTTATCTTTGCATGTGATAAGGAGGGCCGCCGCCACCCACCTCGGCGGCTCAAGCGAGGTCGATTGATTGTAGTTTGGTTTATCGCCTTTGCTTACCACGTAAAAGGTCTGCAGATCAAGTCCGTGATCGATCATCACAGTGGAAAGCTAATAGTGGTATCCATCACTGCGTCCCCCTTATCTAGAGAGGAAGTGGCGACGAGCAACCTTGCGTTCGATCAGACAAGATCAGAGCACTTTTTGTTCTTCAATAAGCTGCACGAGTCGCGTGCCGGATTTCGTGAGCGGTTTTTAGCTTAAAGAATCCAGTGAGATCAACGATGGTGAAAGAAGCGTAGTGCTGACTGACCAACGATGCCCAATTGGCGTTGCCGCGCACGCCGCACACGAAGGTGCGCTTGAGTGCGCTGTTCATCCTCTGCGACCTTTCGTGAAGGAGTCAGCCAAAAACCTACGGATTTCTTATCAGATGAGTAGAACTAGTAGAAGCAGCTTCAAGACTGAATTCTAACCTCCTGCAGAAACAGCACGCGTCTCGCACAAGAGAAAACGAGGAATCTTGTGGGTGAAGCAATAAATTCTGAAACGATCAAAAGAAGTAGGACCGACAAGCTCGATATGATGTAGTGTCCCAGATGTCTAGGGGAATGACAAGGATCCACAAATGAGCTTGGGCAATCTTGGGCAGCTCCTGCGATCTGGAAGAGAAAAAAAGTGGAATGTCAGGAGGACCAAAAAAACACCGCGCGTGGTGACTTGTCAACGCAACAGTTGTTATAATGAATCCAGGGAGAGTCGAACCCCCGTCCCAGGTATGGAAAACCTGGATGATAACCGCTACACTATAGATCCTGTTGAATTCCACTCACCGGACTTTCAATAATTTGAACAATCAGCTTTCTGGTGCAGAAATCATCAACGCTCGGTGGGAATAAGCCATCTGTGATCTGGCTTGATGGAGTGTCTGGTAGATAACTTGAATAGAACTATACGGGTGTTACGAAAGCGAGCGATCTCGAGCTTCGACGTTCTGCGCAAGTGGTGAATGGTGGTGGATATTAGGCATGGGCTACAAGTACCCTCAATCTTTTCCAATGGCTCGGATGAAAGTTTATGCCTCGACGAACTTCTTGACCGAGGTAAGCCATGTAAGGTATTCTCTGCGAAGCAGTAATACCGAGTCAGCAACACAATCTTGCGAAATAGACTCGAGGTAAAAGTAAAGCTCACTTCTGCTCCCTACGAAACAAAGGATAGGTCAACAAACAGAAGCAAGGGTGAAAAACAGTAAATGAGACACGCACTTGTATTCAGCGAAATCGGGAATGAACAAAGCCAAATCCGAGTTGATGCCTCGCTCCTCGAGGTAGTTCTCGAATTCAGTTTGGACGGCTTCATCAAGGTTTTGGAACTGTATCCGACATGTACATATCAATAACACGAAGAGGCATGAAAAGAAGGGAAAGTGGGGGAGATACTCACGTCAGGACCGATGTAAAGACCTTGCCTCTTCCAGTCATCCTCAGCAGTCAAGCCATTCGCGAGCTTGGCATCGTTGTAGAAGGAGATGTTGCTGATTGAGAATAGTCCGTCTGTCCTCACCAAATATCAGTTCTCACCCCACCCTGTCCCCTCATCCCCAGATCCACTCCGGACTGACCTTGGGCAACAGCATCAATAGTCAAAGCTCCACCTCCATTGCTCTTCGTAACAGTGATGGTAGCCTCAACAGGGAAGCTGGCTTCTCCCTCCTCCTCAGCTCCTTCGGACTCAGTAGGCTCAGCTACGGCTCCATCGGCTTCAGCTTCATCGAATGACTCTGGCTCGACATCGCCGGCATCGAGGTCTGAGATTGAGAAGAGGAGTCGGATGCTGTGAGGTGGAGATTTAGTGGATAAGGGTTGGAAGGAAGGGGAGGACTTACGACTCGTTCTCCCATGTTCGGGTGAGGACTACTTCGTCAGCTCCCGGTGTGTCCTCGATCTGTGTGGATGGCAGGATTAAGGAAAAGGTACAGCAATAGAGAAGGAAGGAAACGCACCTTCCAAACGCCATCCTTCTTGAAGTCTTGCAAGAAAGCTGGTTCCTCTGATTCTGCGTTCTCTTGCTCGAAAGAAATCTCTTCTTGTAGTTTGAGCGAGAGGGGTGCTACACAGATACCTAAGATCAGATTCCGAGCTGGGTATGAAGACTTTGGGGCTGCTCACTTGGAGTTGATCGGGTAAAGGCGGATGAAGTGAAAGTAGCTCTGGGAATGGTCGAGGCGATTGCTGAACGAGCTGCGACTGGTGTAGCTCGAACTGAAAGGGATCGTGTAGATCGGAGACTAGTACGAGCAAGAGTGCGCAACATTTTAGAAAAGAGTAGGATGAGGTTGGAGAACAAGTTGCGTCCGCCGAGTTACGACTTTCAACTCAAATTCCCTCTCGCAGCTCTCTCTCTCTTGCACATCACATCTTCAAATTTCATTGAGGTATCACTGCCGAGATGAGTAATCCTGGAGCGTCTATGGAGGATATTGACTACTACGCTGTACTCGATGTTAAATCAGAAGCAACTGCTCAAGAGATTAGAACTGCTTTCCGTCAACGCTCTCTAAAAGGTAAAGCAACCCCTCTATCTTTCCCTTCATTCTTCAAGCTAACTCCTCTCATCCCCCACAGTCCATCCAGATCGCGTAAGTCTCCTTCCCTCCTTCGAATCCGCGCCTCAAACTGACTCAACCTCCCCCCACCCCTCCAGAAC
>JASZXU010000820.1:0-13826 GCA_035521515.1 Phenoliferia sp. Uapishka_3
CCCCAGACTCAACTTTGGCACCAACCCCCTCAACCCATCCCGAGTCAAACTCCATCCCTGTACATCCCGGAGTCTCAGCATTCTCGCAAGTCTCCTATTCTGCAAAAAGGGGTACTTTCGGACAGCTCGTGTTCTTTGACGCCGTGTGATGTTGATCCAGGTTTGGAAATGTCTCATTAGTCTCTACGGGTATTTGGTTTTGCATGTACGTACCTTCTGTCGTTTCTTTGTCTGAAAGCTCGGATACCTAAAATCAATTTGCAGGAGCCGCGAGCCACCAGGTGACTAATTGCAAACCGACTCGGTGATGTTGTGTGTGACAGCTAGCGTCATGGGGTGCCATTTCAACTTTATGAGATGCTTTCCAAAGCGGGAGTGAATCTGTGCGCCGATGACAAAGGAGTATGTCCCAGGGGGCATTATCGCACCTTTATTCGTGACATGCGAGATGTTAGCCTTTTTTCATTCTTCTTCTCTTGCTCGTATCCATTTTTTTTTTTCCAAGTTTTCCATAGTCAGTAAGGGTAGATACAACAGCCTTGAAATCTGTGAAGCGCTTTTGTTTGTGGTGGAGGCAGTAGAGGTGGCAACCCAGATACCCCGGATAAGATAATCTGGTACCTGCCGGATAGAAATCCAAAAACCTGCTCATCTTTAACCCTATCTGTACCCGGGACCCGGATACGTCAGATATCTGCCAGATATCTGAGATATACCCGGTTACAGATAATCCAGATATCTGAGCATCTGTAACCGGGTGTATCTCAGATATCTGAGATATCTTAGTCATATGGGAAACAGAAGAAGAAGAAAGACAAGATGTAGTAATAGGCATGCTTGCAATTCTGTTGGTCAACCTAAGAAGCCCTCGTTATCAATAACAATAGCCGCCTCACGAGCCTCGCGGTCCCTCTTCTCTTGTGCCCGCCTTTCCTGCCTTCCCCTCACAAGCAACCCCTCTTCAACCCACCCTCTATTCGCAAAGGCTCGAACTGCCAAGCTTGAGCATATGCTCTTCGCGGAGAGACTGTGGCGCTTCGGCGCAACCAGGTCTCGGCCTGGGCTGAATGATCTCTCGACCTCGACAGAAGAGGCTATGAGGTGGAGGAAGAGTTAGCAAGGTGAATTTGAGAACAGAGGAAGGTCTAGACAAACCGGGTGCACTGAAGACGTCAAGCGCGTAAGCAGTCAATCCACCGTGCTCGCGGCCCTCTCTCCTCTCGTTCTCCCAGAACACGAATGGATCGTGGAGCGCCATGATTGGCTGGTCATCGTCGTCCTTGGCGCCTGTGTCAACGTATCGTGGGTCTTCGCGCGCAAACCTGTCAACTGGCTTCTTTGGTGGTGCGGCCTTGGGAGCAGCGGCGGCAGCGGTAAGCATGCTGGCAATAGCACTACCGGTAGCCTGGGGTGGGGAGGCATGTCAGTCTCTACAGGTGTGCACAAAAAACGAAAATCAAGAGCTTACCCGTGAGGAGGATGCTGCAGCCTTGCCCGCTCCGGTGCCATTGGTAGTGCTGAGGTGGGCGTAGTGCTTCTTGAAGTGAGCCTCGGCGACACGGATTGCCTCCTCAATCCACGATGGCTCCCAGCCTGCCTTGACAAGGTATGCGACGCCTAGGGAGGGATGGAGGACTGAAGACAGAGTCAGCAAAAGAGTGCGCAACAGAAAAGGAGGAATTATGTAGTGACGCACGGATGGCAATTCGGTACCAGATGCACTGGTCCGATAAAGAGTAGTACTTGTTTAGGAGTTTATTCCCTCGAAGTACGGCATTATGCAAAGCGGGAACGGACTCGTCGTCTCCAAGAATGTCGTCAAAGTGGCCTTGGATCGCGTCAATCCAGAGCAGGACATCAGCGATGACGGGCATGGCCTTCTTGGAAACCTCAAGCGTAAGCTTGTAGAGAGGCTGTAGCACATTGCTTAGCAGAAATCACTGAAATCGGAGGGAGATGCGTACCTCAAAGAGACGAACAAGGTCCGCAGAGAGGTTGAGGTCGGCTTGTGTGATGAGATTCTTCTCCTTGACCTTCATTTTTGGAAGCTTCTGCCATTTGAGACTGGATAAAGGTTTTGCAAGGTCAGGTGGAGATGTGTACACAACTTGAAGTAAACTCACAGTGCATCTCCGCAGCCGGCGGCGACAACAAGTTGAAGGTATCGACTGTTCCAGCGGGTCTTGACGTGAACTGGGAGGCGATGAGGAGTGGGGAGATCGAGCTCAGCACAAAGTTCCGCAAAGGCGAGCCGAGATGCCTTGTTGTAGCGCATCTTCTTTGCCGCGATTGCGAACTGGGTGTGATGGTTTGAGCAGTGACCGCCCTTGGAAGCAAAGAAAGGCATACCTTGAGCAAAGTACGACGGCATGAAGCACGAGTGTAAGCATCATCATCCTGTTCCTCCCGCGGTTCGAGGTTTGTGTCATCATCGACTTCATCTAGGTCCTTCTCAAGCGCAGCAAGCTCATCTGGCGTCAAATCACCCTCTTCATCCTCATCTTCCGCAACATCAAGCCTATACACAAACTGTCAGCTCCTGAGAAGCTCTAAAGGCTCAGCTACTTCGACTTACATCGCAATCAGGTCTTCAATATCGGGCTCCTCCTCCTCCGGCTCGTCTGGTTCATCATCAGTGACCTTCTTGTCACCCTTCTTCTTCTTCTTCTCCTCAAAGTAGATCCAGATAGCCTGGAATATTTCAGAAATTAGTAAGAGGGGAAGACAGAAAGCAGGCGTAGGACGACGCACACAGCAGATTAGGTTGAGGATGTGTGCGAAGCACCGGATCCACATCTTCTCGCCCTTGAAGACAATAAGAAGGGGCTTCTTTCCAAGAGCCTTAATCATGGCC
Source organism: Phenoliferia sp. Uapishka_3 (assembly GCA_035521515.1). Taxonomy (NCBI): domain Eukaryota; kingdom Fungi; phylum Basidiomycota; class Microbotryomycetes; order Kriegeriales; family Kriegeriaceae; genus Phenoliferia; species Phenoliferia sp. Uapishka_3. The sequence goes on from JASZXU010000820.1 coordinate 2,855, forward strand.
TCCATGTTTGAGGCGTTGTCCGTGACGACACCGTTCAGCTGAGGCAATGAGACGGGTCAGCAACGCAAGCAACCAGCACGCAAAAATGAAACCTACTGAGGACTCGAGCTCGTAGAACTGAATGACCTCGTACAAGACATAAGCCAGGTACTGTCCTGTGTGGGACCCGATGAGACTGCACTCATCTGACCATCAGCACCCATGTACGCACGTCCAAAGAAGAAGGAGAATACCGAGCTCACGGAACAAAATCCAACGGCATCGATCCCAGTGCCAGCCTTCCCTCAACCTTCTCACGGAAATAGAGAGATACACCCATTACGTCCAGCCCATTCGGTGTCTGCCAGCCGTCTGTGCCGAGCCAAGTAGCCCCCTCAAAAGTCTGCCGCATCCGCATCTGGTCAGCCCCGTCCATCCAAATTCTGATTGAGCTCTTACCTTGATCTTTTCCCGTGCCTCCAGCCTTACAAAATCGTACAGGTCTTGAACAGCTTTGGAGATTGCATGGCGCTCTGGTCGGTGCTTTTGGGCAGTCGGATGGAGGAGGGGTATGAGCTGGCGCGACAGGTTAGCTGCAGGTAGCAAGAGATGAGAAGGAATGAGCGCACTCGCTTATCCCCAGTACCGGTAAACGTGCGGTTGTTGCATGCGACCCAGAGCGCAAAGAGCTGAGGAATCTGTGAGTCGGAATCAGAGTCAGTTCTAGCTCGCCGTGGTGTCAGCTGCAGTCTCACCTCCTTTGGGTCGAGGTCTTGGGTGCCAGTGACTTTGTAAGACACGAGCTGAGGCTGGGAGGAGTCCGTCTTGGCCTTCTCATGCTTGGTCTTGAAGTGGTGCCGAAGGTTTCCGGTGCCCGAATCCCACAGCGCTCGCGGGACAGCTTTGTTGCACCTGTTTGGGATTTGGGAACCATATGAGTCCTGAGATGAAGAGAAAAGAGAAAGAGCTTGACTCACCCGTCAATGATGCACTTGAAAGTTACATACGGACTGTCGTGCCGATCGAGACGTCGTGGAACCTCAAAGACGGGTAGAGCATAGCACCGATACACGTCCGGGGCATCCGTCCGCTGTGTAGCTCTTCGCATCTCCTCTGCCCACGTCTAGGTTTAGAAAGCTATGGTAGTGGAAGGCGAGGAAAGCTCACCCAATTGGTCATCCTCACTCTTGGCCGACTCCTTCTTGAGGTCTTTGCGCTTCTGAACCTTTCTTCGCTTTCCGGCAGGTGGGGCTGGGGGGGAAAGTGTAAGGAGTGATGCAACAACAGCGTGAATTGGAAATTGGGCGCACGATCATCATCGGATCGTCAGACGCATTGGGATCGTCGCCGCGCTCATCCTCTGAGTCTGGAGCGGCACGTCGTTTCCCTTTGTGACGGGAGGCCAGTGACTCTGAAGTGGAATTATCGCTCATATTCCTCGGTTGCTGTAATGTATAAGGGTGACGGTGGTGGAGTAACAGGAAGGGAAGTGGTGTCGATGCCGAGGGTGAGGTTTGGGGCAGTCTCCAATGCAGCCGTCTCAGCCTGCTTTTCCCGTGGCCGGGGCGATCTGAGCCGTCTGCTCCGAGGTTTGGACTCCGAGCACGAGCGACGGTGCCTGGCAATGTCTCAGAATTTTGGCCCAGGAAAATGATTGAATTATTCTTTTCTCCGGGTCAAACAATTCTGAGACATGTCAGGAACGGCCGGTCGTGCTCGGAGTTCAAACCGAGGTGGAGACTGGGTTTGGGGTCAAGCAGGGTGCCGAGCTAAGCTTCCGCACCATAGCTGCAGGGGCTGACTTTGCTCTTTGATTCAAATTGATTTACTTAGTTTTACCAAAGAAGGACTCACCAGAAGAACCCCTGTCACTGGGAAAGACGGTACGGATTTTTCCAACGACAGGGGCTCTCCTACCCTTTCTCTTCTCTCAGAAGCTGCAAACAATGCGCAGGCCGCGCACGAAGTGCAGTTCTACCAAAACTTGCCCTGCTAGGGAGTTGAACTCGGACGCCATGGCTTACACTCCACGCAACGAACCGCTGATCCATGAAGTCGAATAATTGTTTGGGCGATTTCAGGAGCCTCATCAGAGGTATACTAAGTCATAATTCTTGCCTCCGCCCTATCTGTAACCCTATCTGTATCTGGGGCCCGGATTATCCGGGTAGCCCAGATAATCTGGGCCCGGATACGGATATCTGGGCCCGGATTATCTTTACCAGCACTATGGAGGCATGGTACCCCGAAGATTAGATTCACTTTCCTTGTCTCCTCAGTTTTGTTATGCCTCTCTGGTTTTCCCTTTATAATACTTTAATTGATAATTTCACACACTGTTGCACTGCTGATCTCGTCAATACTTGAATGTTGCCCTAGAAGTGAATTCAGCCCCCGACCGGCATCGGGCGGCCATCACACGCTTGTGGTCTTCCACCCGCGATCTCCTGTGATAGCCACCACTTCAAGCCTCTTTTCTAATTGAGAGACTGTGTGAGTGCACCAAAGGTTGCCGCAGAAGCCGCACGAGTTTGGGGGGAGCTATATGATCTAATCGTCAGCAAGTGGAAATCTAAGCTGTCTGAAGACCCAAAAATACTTACGCCAGGGAAAGCCTTGAGCCCGGTGCGGGCTTTGAGATCAGGGGAGGTAGTGACAACATTGTGGAGAGCGAGGTGGTGGCGAGCCTCATTAATGAAAAGGCGCGCGTTACAGTTGACCACGGGGCACTGGAGCGTGGCGATGGATACCACAGGAAGGTTGAGAGAGTTGGGATGGGTGATAGCGGGAGTGACAGTCTCGGTGGAGCTGTGAAGTACAAATTGAAGGATTGATGTGAATGAAGTGGTGTCCGAGAAGTTGGCGTGACCAGTGGGACAGCTTCAGTGGCTGAAGAAGTCGCGGAAGGGGTAGGGGTTTGGTCCGTAGGGGAGAAGAAAGTTTCATGAGTGGCGTGTGGGCAAAGGGGTGTACACAATGGCGGATGGTCAGCCATCAAGCTTGTCGAGGGAGAGGGCTGAGCGAGGCGGCGAGCGAGGCGGCAAGTGGTGAAGGAGCAAGAGGGCAAGAAGAGGGCAAACAACTTTGCCAGCGCGTCACTGAATACATAATGTCACATGATGCGGACGACCTTCCACTGCTTTGCGCATGATGTCGACAGCATGCAGAGGCATGGCAAGAGCATAGTTGCAGCAGCTAGCAGCGCTCCTACTAGCTAGACTGCGCGGCCATTTGTCAAAGGACCGTGCACAAAGATCGATTACAATAATTGGGGGGGACATACCAGCTGGTGGGTCTCGGTATTTGGGCATGATTTTGATCAGTGCGTACCCTTGGACTGACTGTGCATTCTGCGCCGACTTCATGAGTAGTAGTATGTACACGGGGATTGGGGAATTGGAAATCCCGTCAGAGTAGTAGTAGAATGCGGGATAGTAGGTTGAAACCCTAACGGTTGAGGCGCCAGCTACTGGAAAAGTGATTCAGGTCGATTTGATTCCGTTTCGGCTGCGAGCCCGACGGCAAACAAATCAACGCGACAATGGGACGCGGCGGGGTGAGGAGATGGGTGCATGATGGATTTTTTTGTCACCTGTTCATACAGCAGTTTGCTAGCAAGTCGAGACACCTGCAATTTTCTTTTGGTGCAACCCCGCTTGGCCCCGCACACTAAATTCTGCTCAGCATGGCCCTGAGCGTCTGCGACTTCACGTCTCGCTCCCTCGCAACCCTTGCTCTTCCTCCATGGACCCTTGATATGATGCCCCAACTCAAATCCATCTTCTCCACCTGGCATCTGGCCTCTCAAGAGTCTGCCTGCAGGTGTGCAATCAGCCGAGGAGGGATTGCATGACGTTTAACCCTAAAGTTGGCTCCTCCGGGAGTTTACAAAATTTTGGGTGTCTCAACTTGCTAGCAAACCGCTGTAGGCTGCTCATAGTAAATTTGGCAGGAGTTGTATAACTCTTGGGTTTGGAAAAAAGATAGCACCACCAGTCTCCAGATCAAACGTGCCACTGTGCCATTCCTCACATTTGCTCTCAGCCCCCCTGGACAGCTGCCATTGTAAATATTGTACCCACAGCGTCCAAATGCCCGTTCCATGACCGTTGGGAGAGCAAGTAAAAAGGGCCCGTGCGCGCCTTGACCTTGCTTCATCCAGCGCAATTTCACCCACACTTCTCCCCCTCCTACACCCACCTCACTCGCTCCATCTTGCGCCACAACAACACTACACGGCGGAACACACGCAAGGCAACTGGGTATGTCCCTTCCAAGCCCAGGGAATTCTTTCCCGCTATCCCCTCAGTGTCCCTGGCCCACAAGAGTCGAACGGTGCTGACGCGCTTGTTTTTTTGCTAGCATGCCGCCGTACACCCCTCGTAGCGCTTCCCTCCTCTCAACAACAACCTCCTCTCACCACTTAGGACAAGGTAAGACCAGATGAGCCTGCTCGCGCGTTTGTTGACCCTGCGCTGACCCAACCCACTTCCTTTTCCTGGTGCCGCAGGTACATTACCGGAGCGGCGAGTGGCGCCATAATGATCCTCGACGGCCTGCTCCCAGTACGTCCGATTCGGCCCAAAGCATGCGAGATCAAGAGGTTGGAGTATGTGTGTCGAATGGGCGGGTAGACAGAGTATAGCAACCTTTTTTTCAACGCAGGATTCGAGAAATTCGAGCGTCAAGTTGGAGTTGTGGCCATCGACGATCATAATCATCCACTCAACATCGGGGATGTTCTTTCGAGCCTCGTCGATGAACTGAAAACAAGTGAATTTAGTCGATGAAGCCCAAGACAAGTTGATTGAGCTTACGTGAGCCTCCATCCATCTGCATTTCAAGTCGGCGTCAATCCACCCTTTTTCGCTGACGGCAAAAGATGGCCGATATTCGTCCGGTGCACAGCTATTGAACCATTTCGACTGAACGCGTTGTCCTTTGAATATAATAAGTGGCTGGTAATATTTTCCGTCCGCTCCTACCGCGCTCAGAATGGAAACATTCTCACGGCCACCAGCTACAATCCCGCCAATAATCAGTTTTGAACATGCCATGCTGAGGCAAAAATTTAAACATACATCCTTCAACGTAAGGCCGTGACTTTCGCGATCCTACAATCTTCTTGCCGCCATGCATCCCCGATCGACGCCCAGTTTCGTCACAGTTCAAGATGCGCTTCGCATGGGCTTCGTTATCGGGGTCTATGCCAAACTTGTCGCAAGTTTCCCTGAACTGCAAGGGGAAAAAATGAGCTCGGAACGTCTGGGAAATGAATAACAAAAATTACTAGCTCAAACCACTTCTGGACTTGCTTTGGGTTGGCCATTGAAGCCCGCTTCGCCTCCAGAAGTTGACTTCGCTTAACATGAAGGTTGTCCCGGTGGCCATGGAGGAAGCGATACACCCAGTTTCGACCAACTTGGGGTGCTTCTTTCTGTCCGGAAGCGACGGCTTTTCGATCCAGCATCTTCTTGACAGCATGGCGAAGTTGGCAATGTCCCATAGGGTGCGCGGCCGAGGCCAATCGCTCAAGATACACCGCGAGTTGCTGCTCTTCCGCCGGCGTAAGAAGTGCGTTACTTCGTTCGGATTTATCCTGAACGTATCCGACCTTGACCCATCGTCGTAGGCTAGCTTCAGGGACGCCATACAGACGCGAAGCTCCGCGGCAGCTCTTCGTTCCATTTTCCACAGCTAATAGGGCAGCTTCTTTGACGTCCCTTGACTTTGGTTGTTTGCGTGGCGATTTTTGGAGTGCTTTAGAAGGGGGTTTGGTGCGCTGGGTACGGACTGGGGGCATTTCTCAAGGGGAAAATGAGGTGGAAGAGTTGCTGGAGTTGAGCCTGGGTGAGTGTTGACGTGAATTGCGGGAAAAAGCGAGCTTCTCAGCGTATGATTCTACTCAGAAGTGATAGTAAACAAGTATCTAGAGGTAATCTGAACGACTCTACATTTCAAACAGCTTTGTTGCTTAGCTATAAAGTGTAGAAGTTGGGGCCGGGTGCGGAATGTTGGCTTCCGCAGCGACTCTCAGCCAAATTTGGCTGAGACCGGCCGAGTGCGCCATTGCCCGGGGTGCGCCACTTCGTGGTTGGAGGTGGTAATACAGATGGTACTAGATGGCCGCCGTCTGCAGGAAGTCAAGACAAAAGTTAACAACCCTGAAGTGCGCAAGTTTTTTCCTCAATTTGTCTCTCTCTGATAATCTAGGCATCAGGCGGATGCACGCTGCATCTTCAGGAACATGCCAACACTAGTACTCGTGAGCGGTTGTTTATCTCATGCCGAAAATAATTCTCACCGTCCTCCAGGCTCTTGCGGACATTGCCGTCTCAAACCTTGACCCCAATATCACCATCATTTTCTACTTGTAGGGTACAGCTTGACTTGAAACTGATCACAGTTGTTGCAGAATTCAATCCCTGAGCGCGAAAGCGTGGGACTCTTCTCACAGGACCATATTGCAGTTGCTTCACATTAGTCCAGTCAGTGCTGACGTGAGCTTTGAAACAACCAAAGCTGAAGATCATTTTAAGAACTGAACCCATCATTATTTCCGGGCTCTTGTTGAGTCTGGCGTCAACAACATTTCAAAATCTGGGACACTCACAGAATGGTGCCAGATCCATGGTCATGACAGGCTTTTCCACCTTGTGACAGGAAGCATGCAAGAATACCTTCTAGCTAAGCCCCGCAGATTTTATTCTGTATTAGCTGTCAATATTTGGTAAACTGTACAGTGAAATAATGATATTTGGACCTTCTGGTATTGCAGTTGCTCATCTAGGCTGCTGAGATATGGTGATTCAGTAAACAGGTAATAAACAAGGGCAGGCAGGAGTTGAAGGTGTTGTCCTACCTATCAGGAACGGCCATTGATGGCACTGCATTTTTTAATACCAAAAGTGCCAAGGAGAAGGCATGGGCCAATGGAATGTGATTGGTCAGTGTGTTACGTCCTTGTCGCGTCTTCCACAGTGCAGACCTCCTTGAAAGTGCAAAACGGCAACGAGCTGGGAATCTATGGAGCGACGCCACAACGAGTGACTTTGCACGATATCGACAGATATATTATGCACTCATCACCCTACAAAACATATAACAAAAGAGAAAAATCAGAGGTTTCAAGACTGGAAGCCAGGATAATTACGGACGAGGAAACGGACGATTGGAGGTCACGAAGCAACAAATCACTTTGTGGTAACACAGCAGTGGCCCTTGCGCGTGCACCACTGGCTGAGGCATATATTCAGCTTGACAAATAAGTGGCTATGATGTCATCGCTGCCTCCAGCCCACTTTTGGGGTGGCAACAACATCATTTCCAGCATTCCAGTGACATTCCAGTCGAAGGAATGACATTGTATAGTACATATCTTGTACAGTCAGCCACCTAAATGACACCATCAGGAATGCCAAATGTCCTATCGTGATGCTATATTTAGCAGATTATGATGTCATTGAGAATGCAAAGCGTACAATCAAGTCATCATGTGTGTCAGCTTAAATCATTTGTTTAGATATCTGTCATTAGAGTTAGTCTATTTAAGAAGTGCAGAGTAGCTGCCTCTTGGTTCCCCATCCACCTTATCTTGAACTGAAATCTTAGAACCTTCAAAAAGACCTCTCAAGAGAAAGAAAGAAAGACCGTATAACTTAACGACCTGTTTTTAATATTTTATGCATCGTTGTTAATAGTATATAAGATTTCTCATTTGAGTGAGTCAACTAGCTACTACAACGTCATTTTTTGGTAGTTGTGTTGGCAAAGAGAGGTCGGGATGAAATTCCACCTTGGTGAGTGAAGTAGTCTTGGTGAGTTTGTCCATACTTGTAATCTTTTCTCATCTGCTTGTCAATGTTATCTCAGTAAGAGGAGGCAGTCTACGGATAGTATAGTCCTTTTGCTGGAACAACAAACAACTTAGTGGTAAATTGGGAATGTGCGCATTATGCGGCAGACGCAGGAAGAAGAAGAAAGCCTCTTACTGTCCAGATGCTCTCGCGGAGATGCTCCTTAGCAAGAACAATTCTTGCAAGTTCAGCCGGTGCCACTCCGGGACCGGGTTCTTGGTGAACTTGACTTTTTTGCCCAGCAAGTTAAGCACCTTCTTTGTGGAGGCCCCTTGGACACAAAGTTCCTGAAGCTCAGAGAGCTTCACAGGCTTTAACGCAACCTCAAAGCTGAATGTTGATTAATCTTCTTTGTCAGCCAAAAAATCAGCCAGCTACCCGGACCAGACCAATGCTGTAGTCAACATAATCCATATTGTTCCCCACCCATTTTCCTTGAGGACTAGATACAGACAAAAGTGACAGCACCTCCCATAAGTAAATAGGCCAAAGGTTCGGACGGCTGAGGTACAAAACAAGAGTCAGTCAGTGAGTCAAGTCAAAGGACAACCAGTTAGCTTTGAAACCTCACAGAGACTCTTTCATTCACAGCCTCCTCCCGGGCATCCACAAACAACATTATTTTGTTGTAGGTCTGAGGTGATCTGGAGCATTTTCCAGGTAAGTGCCTAAAAATGTGATCCATTAGACAATCCCAAAGTCTGGAGAGTCTGACAAACTAACCAACTTACCCATATCGTTGATCACGAGCATGATTTCACTCAAGACTTTGTTGCTTGTGGAGAGAGGATGAATGATAGTATGTACCAAAGTTTCAACTGGTATTACTTGACCTGCACTGGCGTTTTGTTGCAGGACCTCCACCAGACGGCTTCCTTCCTTTTACAGTACATCCGATAAAGATGCGGAATCACAACTTTTTCCTTGAGACCAACTTTTTTTTTTGATTCCGCAGTCGTTTTTAGTTTTTAGTGATTTTCTCTGCAACGAGGGCAGCTGTGATGATTCTGAAGGCAGCATCGTGCGAGTCAGCTCAATGCGCACCTGTGGATAGCAGGACGAGCGCGTAGCGATCGATTTCGCGGGTGCGCTGCTGAAGTCAACTTCGCAGCGCTCAAGCTCGCAGGTTCTTTGCTCTCCTCCTTCACAACCACTTCCGCTGAGAGCGCCAACTCTGCCGTAGCACCTTCTTCAAGCTCTTTTTCATTGCATCCGAAAGGCACGCAGCTCTTGGACACTTCCATCGTCCCCCAACCTCCTTCCCCTTCCTCAATAATCCTCTCTACGTCTCCCAGCACACCGCCGCCGCCACTGAGCTACAAACTTCCTCAAACTCCGAAATCCACCTCCTCCCTTCGACTCATTCGACATATTAGATGCCTGTGGCAATTCACGACCAACTTCGGGCACGAGTCGTCACCTTAGCTGCAAGAGGAACACTATCGCCGTCAGAGATCCAAGATCTTTTGGGCATCAAGAAGTCCGCGTACTACGACATATTGGCTACCGCTGAAGTTACCGGAAGTTCACGCCGGCCCGAGGTGACTAGTGTTGTTGGGAGGCCGCGGAAGATGACAACCGAGGAGCTGGAGTTTATATGTACGCTCTACAAGGACTACCCCGATTTATACCTCGATGAGGTTCGCTATTACCTGGGACAAGCTTTGGGTACCTATTATCCCATTTCCACCCTCCATGATGCCATTTTGGAGCTCAAGCTCACTCGGAAGAAGTTGAAGATTGTGGCGAGGCAGCGTGACAAAGAGGAGCGGGCGCTTTTCGACGCTTTAAAAGCGCAGTGGTTTGGGAGGGAATGCGTTTGGACCGATGAGACAGCAAGGGCGGCGGAGGAGGATCATCGGAGGTTCGGAAGGGCACGCGAGGGGGTACCAGCTATCATGCGCGAGCCTCTGACATATGCAACACTCCTTTCGGTGCTCCCAGCAATCTCATTAGACGGTGTGATAGCTTGCAGAGTATTTGAGGGGGCGGTGGATGGGCTCAGCTTCTTTGAATTTTGTCGGGATGACCTGGTACGCTCTTCTTCCATTTCCGGTGTCACTTGAACATCTTTTGACACTTTAGAATCCAGATTCCAAATTTGAAACCACATCACAAACGTGTAATCATGGACAATTGTCCCAGTCATATTCCTGAGCTTCTCCAGCCTTTATTTGATGCTTTCGGTAGGCACTACCCAGAATGCTAGATGATAAACGCACTTGACTCCCTTACCTCATAGAAATTGAGCTTATTTTTTTACCTCCATATTCACCCGACAAAAACCCAATCGAAGAGAGCTTTTCAACATTCAAAGCGCACTTAAAACGGACAAGGGCGCTTCAGGGCGACGCCAATGATCCTGAGCGTTTGATTGCCGCCTTTTCAGCTGTTTGCACCCCCCAGAACTTAGCCGGTTGGGTAAGGCATGCTGGATACTATTAGATAACACAGAAGGAACGGCGGGAGAAACTGGAATGTATTGCGTTGTGTTTAGAGTGATTCACCCCGTACTGCAAGCTCCGTCTGACGCTTTCCCCTTTCGATCCGTCTCACCCGAGACCTAAGCTTTGTGTCCATGTTCTTAACCGCTGCAATCTGAGCCGGGAGGACCCCCGCAATCTCCAGTGCCGCCACCGTGCTACCTCCCAAATCAGACCCCAAAGAAACTCCACCAGGGACCCATCCAACTTTCTCCACCTCCGCCATCGTGTCCTTGCTGATGAGATAAGTGTCGCACGCCTCTTGAAGGGAGGGGTAGCAAACTGGGAGTGGTGAGGAGGAGATGGGAGGAGCAATGTAAGGAGGGGTAGTACTTCTGTTGGAGACCCGGTTGTTGGTGAGCTCTCTCAAAGCCGAGATCTCCTCTTCGAAACGAATCTCATCCCGACCTTCCTCGCTTCCCACCAGCCCAACAGCCTCCCCTGTCACACCCGGGCCCCACGCTTCCCCAGGTCCCCCACACGCACCACTCCAATCCCCACTACCAGAGCCATCCTGCGAGCCCCCAGCGGCAGAATCAAACCTCCCACGATGTTCGTAGCTATTGAGAGGGCCTGCCGAGTTTCTGTTGTGGTAGGAGCGTTGGGGAGAGAGCGAGCGCGAGCGTCTGCGAGGGCGAGAGATCGGGTCGGGTG
>JASZXU010000821.1:0-13824 GCA_035521515.1 Phenoliferia sp. Uapishka_3
CCTCCTCCGTTCATCTCTCCTCCTCGCAATCCGCACAACCCTCTCCAAGCCCTCCTCCTCCAATTCCTTCCCTATGCCAGCCTCATCCCTCTATTCTACCTACATCCTCCCATTCCGTCCTGCATATGCCACCAGCGCAGATATAAAAGGATCGAGTTTCAAGAAGTTGGCACAGTTTATAAAGGCGATGGTTAAAGCGGGGTATATTGTCGCGAAAGAGGTTAAGGGGGAATGGGTTGTTATGAGTGTTAATTCGGGGCATGCTGAGTGAGTTTCGCTTTTCTTTTTATAGACTCTTTGATGGGTGGAGGGAGCTGATGAGAGTTGTTTCGGTAGCGTCCTCGCTGCGAGGAGCTATAAAACTATCGCTCAAGCGGGTGCTTCGGCTGAGAAAGAGAAGGCTGCTGGGACTACGGGAGCTCCAGGTTCTTCTTCATCCGGTGCGACGTCGAATGGAGTCATTGTTCGCGAGTTGTACAAGCCAACTCCTGCGATCCTCGCTCTCATCCCCGACTCTACTCCTCGGTTCGTCTCTTTCCTGCTCTTCCCTTCCTTTCCCATCCCAGCTCATCCATCTCCTCCCCCTTTGCTTCATTCACTCCCCCCGCCTCTTCACTAATCAACCCAACTCTCGAACAGACCCCCATCAGACCTCTTCCTCCCCACCGAGCTCCGTACTCTCCTATCAACCTACATAACAACACACTCCCTCGTCCATCCTCGCGATCCGAAATTCATCAAACCAGACGAAACGATTTCGACGGCGTTGTTGAAAAAGGGTGAGGTGTTGGATGTGTTGAGTAAGGATGATGCGAATAAGAGAATGAGAGAGGCGTGCGGGAGGTGGTATGAAGTTAAGAAAGGGAGTGAGGTGGTTGTTAAGTGAGCTCTTTCGATTTCCTGTTCTGGAGTCATCTCTTGGGTTCGAAAGAGACGGGACGGAGATGTTGGGGCGTGAGAGAGAGAGAGCTGATGGTGGTTTTTGGTGCGGAAAACAGGAAGGGAGCCCCACCGATGGTGAAGATTGCTATCAAGACAGTAGGAAAAAGGATGGTGACCTTAATCTCTGGCCACGAAGCTTGGGGGTTGTTCACCTCTGATGAATTGGCTGAGGATTTGAGACACCGGGCGGCGAGTTCTACTGCTGGTTAGTCGACTGTTTGGACTCTTGACGTGTGGGAGGAGGTAAGCTAACGTTCCTTTTGCTGACGCTGCTTTTGATAGTTCAACAAATTACTGGTACAAGCCCGAAAGCGCCGAAATTTGAAGTGATGGTACAAGGTTCGTCTCTTCTTTCCCTCCCTTTTCTGGGGAAGTGTCGTTTTGTTTCGAAGTAAGCGTGCTGATTAGATTGGGTTGGGTTAATATACAGGATCCCACGAAGTATTGGTGACAAACGCGTTGGTCGCGAAGGGGCTTCCGAAGGCCTATATTGAGGTTGATACTTCGAAAGTCAAGCGCTGAACTGGGTTTGAAACACTGGAGGAAGTCTTTTATGGAATACTGTACTTGGTTTTTGGGCGGGTTGTGTGTTGGACGGAAGAGAGGAAGCTGGGTCGCGAGTTCGAGAGCGACATTGAGAGCACACACTCCCCGACTCGCCAAGAAGTTGAAATGGGCTCATTCTCCTCCCCTGGTACAAATATTCGTGCTCGTCTTTCGCTCCTTGACTTGACTTGGCTAATAATCCCATTTCAACGAGTGCGCCTCTGTCACACGTACACTGTGATAGCAGAGAGTCTGCCTATCACCCATGACTCAATCGCTTGATCGTCTTTCCTTCCTTCTTCGACTTACAACAGCTTCTCAATCACCGTCTGCCATCTTTCCTTTTGCACTCGACTACATAGCTGTGATTCTTTAAAGTCTTTGGCAGCCTCGGAGAACTCCCTTGAGTTTAAGGCAGTCACACCGTCAGTCAGCGTACCACAACAGGCCAGTTGATCGAGTCGGTTTAAGATGTCAGACTTAAGTTTCCCACTCTAAAAACGGGGATACGGTATCTGATCTGCGTAAGCGGGCGGGGGTTCGAGTCCCTCACTGGCCATGAGCTCTGTCGTCGCCGATTTTCAATCGACGACGGCGTTCTTCCTTTTTATCGCCGTCAGTGCACGTAAGGAGGCGCCTCTTTGCATTCACAGTGAGGCAATTTTATTGCTCGAAGTCTGGTGTTTGCGGTGCGACACCTCAGCTGAACTACTAGGGAACTTTGTCGCAACGTCGCGCTTCGCGGACGCCAAGATGGAAAAAGTTTTCCTCAATACGATGACTACTGAAAGCAGATCTTAACTTTACGCCAGACGAACACGCCTGAAACTCAAAAGTATGTCCTGCTTGAGAGCTCTGGCGAGCGTTTGATGATTCATCTGGGCGTGTCCCAAACAGTACCTTCGTAGGGCCAGCAAGTAGCTCCTAAAGCATGGGAGTTTTCATAGATCGGCTACACAGGCTCGTGAGACTAGAATTGCTCTCAGGTGAACAAATTGTTCCTGACTTCTTTTGGCCGTAGTCGCCGGTAGTCAAAGAAGTCGAGGTCGTCCGCTCAGAGAGCCTTGAGCAAGTCGATACAAAAGTTGATGATTGTATTCACAGATGTTGCAGTCGTATCTATATCACTATGTGCATGTCTTTCTATTCAAGTGATAGGATTGATGGGTTTGAGTCTCGCTTCACGTCCAGCAGGCCGCGAATGACCCCAGTCGTCGTCTGGAGCAAGTGGTTTGACAAAAGTCTCCCACCCTCTGAGAACTGTAATGGTAAAGGGTTCACATTAATAGACGCTTGAAACTTTGACTGAGAGGAAATCTTACGCTGGGGAGGGAGAAAGACTGGACGCGTTGGAGGGTAGCCCTCTGGGTCGGCATCGGGGTACTTGAGGAGGTCTGAATCGAGGCAAATTATGAGTGTCCTTGTCGGACGCACTTGATGAAAAGAAACGCATAAAAGAGGACGAACATTCATCAAGGGTAAGGTACCCTCGGCGGATGAGAATCCTCGTCTCTTTCTTGTACAGGCCTAATCGAACATTGATCAATTCAAGCTCAATCCCTGCACAGCGAGAGAAGGAACTTACGCATAGTCCAAGCATTAGTGAGCTCCACTAACTTGCTCAACCCTTGCTGCTGCCTTATCAAGTTCCTCGCTTCCATGTCCAGCTTTATTCGAGTATGCAGCCTCTGCAATACAATCGTCGTACTCTCAAACGTCTCCCCGACTCCGGTAGGCATTGTGAACGGAAGGAAAAGACTTCCTGCTTGAAGCTGTAAATCAAATAGAGTCAGCTGGGGTTCGCCTTAAGATATTTTCAATGTCACCCACATCAAGTTCGCCAATGATGAATCCTGCCAGTTGCTTCCCATCCGTTCGAATGACTGGCGCATTGATTTCTTCCTGAACCCGAGCATCTGTTGGAAGCTTCATGGTCTCCTCCTCTTTATTCTGTACTTTACTCTTTTTTCGCGGCGCCGGTACCGACCATCTCAGCGCGATGTATCTGCTGCGACACCGCCATTAGCTTCCTTCATCAAGAAAATCATCCTGTGGACAGCGCACCTTCGCAAATCCTGAGACTCATCAATGTTATCCCTCAAATAGGGCTCACAAAGTGTCCAGGAATCCCTTGCAAGATTGTTGATCTCGGAAAAAGTTCTCGCGAGCGCTCCTGGCACTTCCAAAGTTTCTGGTGTGGCGAGAGTCGAAAGGATTGTGCTGATCCACAGTTCTCGACAGAGGTGGAGAAGGGCGTTCGCATCGGTGGAAGAGATTTCAGAGATTGGCCAAACGGCGCTGTGGGACAAAGACTGAGTGGCGCAAGTGAGAGGAGAGAGAGAGGGAGTACGAACTAGGACATGTCGTGGAGAGCACCCAGGCGCAGATGCGAAAATTGGCAAGTTTTACGAGCCTCGGGAAACAGCTCTTTACATCGCCATTTTCCAACTCTGAAAAGGATGAAAATGAGCTCATGCTCAAGTTGCGGGAAGCAAAGCGAACGTGCCCAACTCGAACGCCACCCCCGCTAAGCTCAAAGAAACAGGGTGAGCTCATGTCTGAAAAAGCCTTGGAAGCCGCGATTTCCTTACCCTCCGCAATCTGCGGAAAGAACAACACATGAGAGTAAGCAAAGTATCCGGATGCGCGAAAGGGGAGCAAGGGAACACACCTGAGCATCTCCGATATTTGTCTCCGCAGCTCGTACACAGAATCTCAATCCCGAACTTCAATATCTTGCCCTCGTCCTGAGGATACAAATTCCCCATTCCTACGTCTCTCGCACATACGTCGCCTGCAACCCCTGATCAGCTCTTTCTCGAAATTCCGCGAGCCTAAAAGAAAGAAACTCACAGGATACTAATTCCTGCTCAACCGCTCTCCTCTTCCTCCCCGTCAGCCCAGATCTGCTGGTAGGAGCTGGTCTCGGGTCTGTCAACTCCAAGCCCTCCAGTCTATCCACCGCGGCACTCAGCGTATCCTCATAAGAGTTCCCAAAATCCTCTGATCCGAGCTCATCTTTTCCCACACCTTCACTCGTGCTTGAAGGAACGGCAGCTTTCGGTGAGCAATTCAAACAGACAAAATCCGCTCGATATTCGACGGCGAGATCATCGTCTGTCCCTCGCAAAGTCGCATTCGCAAATTGATTCCCACAAAGTCGACAAACACAAACTTGCTCGATCGATAACTTCGTTCCCTTCTTCCTCGCAGTAGAAGCGTTCACCGCTGATCTTCTGTTTGTTTTTCCTTGGTTGCTTGTATTGTCGAGAGATGACTCTGCGCGATGCTCTTTTGCTCGGTGCGAGACGGCGGAGAGGGAGAGGGCGATGGTAGGGTCTGATCTGAAAGATCTCGCAGTACCGGTAGAAGAAGAGGAAGTGCTTGAGTTCATCGATGTTGCTGTGGTGGTGGAGATCGAGAATGTTGGAAGACGGGTCATGCCGGTGGCTAGCGCTCGGGAAGTGGACGTCGACGACGAGGTGGAGGGTCGAGTGGTGGAGGGAGACATTTGGAGTGGCGAGTGAGAGTAATAAGGCGATGGTACCTGGGAGCGGCGAGATTGTGGCAAGTCGGAAGTGGGCAGGATGACTTCAGGTTTGACGATGAGCGACGGCTCCGGCGGTGGTTGCGAATATGGAGGTCGGGTAATGGATGCGTTTGCAAGGAAGGGAAGACCGTAGGTCATGTCAGAGGGTATGTGATTCCTTTTAAGAAGCAGAAAAGTCAGTTCAAGACCACATCGCGAGTCGAAGAAGAGACCGCTCACCAGGAGAGAGCGTCGTCGCTTAGGGACTCTTGTACGCCCCAATTAGACGCTCGTACAGGCGTAGGGTCCATGAATCCAGCCAACCTCCTCCCCGTTTCTCCTCTATAGGCTGGTTGCGTAGGATAATACTCCTGCACCTGCTGTTCCACCCTCTGATACTCCCCAAATTGGTGCTGCAAGCTCGCCGAAGGGCTTTCGTAATGTTCTCGCTCGACCAATTGATGCGGCTCACCGAATGCAGGCGAAGAGTTTGGCAATGGGATGTACGTAGATGGAGGATTATTGGTATTTTGGTAGTCGGGCAAAAAAGAAGATTGTGGATGATGATAATCGAAAGAGTTGTCGGCAAGGGGTGGGGCGGCGGGTGGATACTGCGAGGCTTCCGGCAAGTACGGATACAGATGGGGTTGCTGTGAATGGCTGGATAGGCGCGCTGTTGGATATGGAGGATAGCCGGGTGGTGGGTAGCTATTGGAGTGACCGTTGTATCGCGAGCCCTGTCCGCCTGATGGCGCCGCAAGCGGGTAGTACCTGTCGTCGGAAGGATCCATCCCTGAGGCAGCTCGAAAGCCCACCTCTGGTCCGCTGTTGATATGTACAAGAGTTGCGTCCGGAGCGAAAGGAAACGGAGAAAAGTGGGCAGGTAACGGCGTCGGTTCGAGGCATGCGCAGTCCGTCGGTACTGCCAGCTGATGAGCGCTGTTTTGATTGATGATGAGCGTTTGGTTTATTCGGCGCTCCTTAGCGACGCTCCTAGAGTCGAATGGTTCGGAAGAGAAAGTGAAAGTCAAGAGGTGTGTAAGCTTTCCGGATTCCACCGAGGTGCCCTCCCCTCCTTGAGATAAGTGGATGACGAGCTCCGGAGTCCGGCTGCCCCGTCGGACATCCCATCTCAACTTGAATCAACACCCCTCTCCACCCAAAATGAAAAGCAAGGTCTGTGAGCTTCCGTTCGGCATGCTGTCAATATTTTGTCTCAATACGACTGCATGCAGGTTGTCTGTTAGGTAGCAGACTGTCACCACAGAGAACAGCACGAAGATTTGTGTTTTCAGTCCTTGAATCGCAACTCGGTCTCAAAAGACCCTGGGATGCCAAGCACCAGCCTTTCGAAGCAACTTGAAGCATACTGTACTACACCTTAGTTACACGAAAATTGAACTATGGCGTCCAGGGAGGCAGAGACATACCCCGCATCTTGTTCCACGGCTCCGTTGGTCGCAATTTTTCCCTCTTCCACCAACCTCAACGGTCGACCCGTCAACGGCTTGCCAAGATGGAAGTGAGGAGGACCCTGTCGAAATTCTCACGGCCTACTAGCCTACTTCGCCGTACTTGGGCCTTTCCAGCTTCCAGAATGTTGCAGGGCGTCGAAGGTCGATTCTGCGGAAGAAGAGAAACTTAGGGGGTGCGACGCCATCACGCAACGCGAGGTCGGCATTTCTAGCTGAAAGGAAGTGAAAACGACAGATTAGACAATGAATAGACTACACGTCTTTCGGGCACATTGAGCAGCGTTTATGAAAGCTGGCTCGATTGCTGTGAGTGAGTCTGTGACGCATGCGACGCTTCGAGCTTCGCGGACGAGAAGAAATACCGCTAAGGCTGAAAAGCTAAGCGAAATTAAGAGAGAACGCTCAAATAATGATATTTTCTGCCGGGTTCTGAAAAGCTTAGCAAATTGTTCTGAGCAGTGCTTTGCCTTCAGTCAAGCGCTCGTTCCCTGTCGATCATATTTTAACGTCGCCTGCTCATCAGCCCCACTATCTGTCCCTCTTTCCACCCACTCCCTCCTTCTCACCGCAATAACATCTCTGTATCCAAGAGCCTCATACCATCGGAAAAGATGTTCAGGATCCCTTCCATCTGCCCACCTTACTGCTCGCGTCTCTTCTCTACCTCCATCACCCGGAGCGTACAAGTCACCAGTATTGTACGAAATTCTCTAGGACGTCGAGGACCACCCGGAACTCCTCCTTCATCGACCCGAATTGTGCTTTCGAAAGTCATTGTGAGCCCCCGAGCAACAGCTCAGCTTAACGGAAGTGTGGAACTATGCGGAGCTAAGCAAACGTTCGAACTACAGCAGCAGTCAAAGCATATCCAGTCTTTGAAGAGATCCATAGTCAATTTCGACTCACCAAAGCCGAATCCCAAGCCCAATAAGTTCAGAATGCAAAGGTGGTTGTCGGAAATGAAACGAGCGCCCCACTTCAAACTGGAGAGGGAGGCGACGGTTAGTCAATCCCTTTCCAAAACAAACCCACTGTGGCTCCCAGAGCCGAGTCACGCTGACACGAATCCTGAACACGGCAGAGACAAGCGGCGGAAATACAGAAACTTTCAGTTGAGCAGAAGGAGAACGCAAAGGAGTTGCAGTATTACGAAAGTTTACTGGGCAAAGGATGTTGGGCCTGTGGATGTCATGCAACCAATGAGACTTGGGAAGCGGAAGAGTGTAGAGATTGTGACGGACTTCAGTGGATTTCATGGTGAGTTGAACGGCGGAATTGAATATTGTGAAAGCCTTTCGGACGCAAAGGATTTTGAGCGCTCACCGCGTCTTCGGAAGGAAAACCTCACAGATATATTTAGTGCTACGAGAAAGGCTTCAGGGTCTGATTCTGATTACCAAGAAAGCTGATCCTTGCCAAAAGGTCGTATCTCCCAAACCTCAAACGCGGCGAGCACTGAGGAGTTTCCTTGTGAGTTCCAGCGCTCTTTGCATCCACACAATACCTCTTCCACTCATTCAAACTGCCGGTCAAAGTCTCATGCTTCCAAACGACTAACAAGAAAAGGCACTACTCGGTTCTTTTTTAGCGCATTCCATTCCGCATCCACGCTCGGAGGCGACGAGCATTATATATTACGCCAAGCCCGAGTATCATGTTGTCTTTACCTGCAAATCTCTCTCGCATCGCATCAAAGTGATCTCAGCCTGTATTTGCTGGGACAGTAAAGCCGAATAGAGTCAAGCGAAAGCATAGATCACACAGTGAAGGTTTGTAGTGCCGGTAAATCTGGCTTTGTTGTGCAGGCAAGGATGGCTAGTATGAAGGAGGGAGTAGCTCAGTGGTAGAGCGCAAGATTGCAAATCTTGATGTCCGTGGTTCGATCCCGCGCTTCCTCTCTGTCCACCCGCCATAAACTACAACTTGGTGGATAGTAAGGAGAAACTTTTGCACGCTCGGTCACTCGTTGCGCTCTGAGTCTGCTGACATGTGCTATTCTTTTGACATTTGCCCTGTGCTTCGTTGATGCCGCAGGCGTTTAGCAACGGCCATATGATGGCGGTGAAAAATTGTACACGGCGGGAAGCTAGTCTACGTTAGGTGATGGTACGGTGGCGTCGCGAGTGGAGCAAGATTGAGTGTCATATCACCTTCGATACAAGCGAAATCCTGGGAGCGGATATAGTAAGGAGAAACTTTTGCACGCTCGGTCACTCGTTGCGCTCTGAGTCTGCTGACATGTGCTATTCTTTTGACATTTGCCCTGTGCTTCGTTGATGCCGCAGGCGTTTAGCAACGGCCATATGATGGCGGTGACAAATTGTACACGGCGGGAAGCTAGTCTACGTTAGGTGATGGTACGGTGGCGTCGCGAGTGGAGCAAGATTGAGTGTCATATCACCTTCGATACAAGCGAAATCCTGGGAGCGGATTGTAAGTAAGACCTTGAGACCAAGTTTCTTCCCTACCTTGAATGACTATTTCCCCTCTGACCGCAACACTTCAAAGCCAGCCTCGCGGAACTGGCGGCATGCCAAGAGCTAGTTTCAAATGGCTTGCACATGCTGCAAGCTGCAATTTGATGTAAAAGTGAAGAAGAGTGACGGTCTATGAGAGACACTGGTTTCTATACCATACCCCATCAGTTGTGATCAGCCGAACTAAAAAAAGTAACACCGGCCGGATCGACTTACAGAAGACCCAGCTGGTCCATGACCAGAGGGGGATTTGAACCCCCGCCCACTTGCGCAGAACAGAAGCCCCGGAATTCGGAGAAGACGGTAAAGTCTTGAGCCTGTCATCTTAGACCACTCGATCATCTGGCCTTTGATGAGGACAACCTCGTGGCATGCCACCTCGATAGTGTGAATGAGGGGGGCTTCGTGGTATCCCCCACCTTATTGGTGTGAATGGGTCCTACTAACAACTCCAAAATGCAAACGACTGTTTGGGATGCACCTACTTGGCTTTTGATGAACTTCGCCTTTGACCCGGGGGACAAATGCTAGATGAAGAACTTGGTGAACGGAATTGGAAGCGGGGATAGGTAAGATGACTCGGCCGAGTCGCGCAGCTTGGCCACGCGGTCGCCTGGCAGGCAACCTCCATGTCTTTCTCCCTTTTACGTCTGTCCAGCAAGTAAAGATGCTTCCATGGGGCAAGGAAGGAGCCATTTTTCTTTCCTCACCTCCCGACGCTCTCATTCCAACTTCTCCAACCCGAGCCCGCAGCGCTCTCTTTCTCATACCCGTTGCCCTCCTCCTCCTCGCCCAATGGTCTTTCCCTCACCTCCTTCCCACCTCTCCAGTCTCACCACTAGTCCAAGAAGCTTTCGCCAAATCCCTTGCTAAATGCGCTGCCCTCCACGACCTGCCCGGTATTCCAACCGATTTCTATGAAAGGACCGAATCAGATCGATATGATACTGGCACGAATGACGTGCTGATCAAAAATGCTACGATTTGGACGGGGAATAATGATGGGAAGGAGGTTGTCACGGGCAATGTGTGGATACAGCGGGGCATTATCAAGCATGTTGCGGGGGAGGGAGGGGCACTTCCGAAGAAGTTTGGATCAAAGACCATCACCATCGACGCGCATGGGGCTTTCCTGTCGCCAGGTCAGTCACTCTTCTTTTGGCACCAATGATTCGCTGAGCTCTGAGTAGCTGCATCGCAGGCCTATTCGACCTCCATTCCCACCTTGGAGTTGAATCATACCCCCTTTTGGGTCTGTCACAGATGGGAATTCCATGCTCAAAACTTCAAATATAGCCCCTTACCTTCACTCTGTGGATGGCTTCAATGGACACGACGAATCTTTCAAGCTCACCGTCGCTGGCGGCGTAACCTCGAGTATCATTCTTCCTGGATCCGCGAATCAAATGGGGGGTAAGCTCATTCATTCTTTCAATTCGGATTGAGAAAATTAATCACAACTTTCTGGTGACCTTCCAGGCCAAGCTTTCGCGTTTAAGCTCCGCCCAACGAACGACAACAGTCCGAGAAGCAAACTACTTGAAGCTCCCTTCGACCTTGCTGGTCTCAACAGAACTAGGAAGGAAGGCGAACCTTTGCGATGGAGATCTATGAAGATGGCTTGTGGAGAGAACCCGCGAAGGGTTTTCGGAATGACTAGAATGGATGAGGGTTGGGAAACTCGGTACGCCATCGGCTCTTTTGACTCCTGCTTTTCCGAGTAGGTCTGACGACTTTCAACTGATAAACGTAGGTCTTCTTTCGAGAAAGCTGCCAAAATCAAGATGGAGCAAGACGAGTTCTGTGAAAGGGTTTTGACAGCGTCCAACAAGAAAACCGTCATCAATGAGAAGTTCCCCGATGATCCCGAATGGTAATAAACCATCTCAAAACTTGTAGAGCTAGGTATCTGACCTTTTCCCGCCGACAGGGAAGCACTCGTCGATCTCCTTCGCGGGAAAGTGAAGCTGCACACACACTGCTACACAACGGAGGACTTCGACCAGTTTACTCGCGTTCGTTTTCCATGCACTTTCTTCAACCTCTATTTGGACCTCATCCAACCATTCTTGCAGCACACCAACGAATACAAATTTTCTGTCGCTGCCTTCCACCACGCCCATGAAGCCCACCTCGGTCCGTTGCTCCTGATCTTTGCCTTGAAAGCCCCCATCTCACTTCCGACACCCCTTACACTCCAGTACCAAACATCCTGAAATCAGCGTACAACAACACCCCCGCTGTGGCTATCTTTGCCGTCTTTGCTGGGTAAGAAGTCGGTCTTTAACGTGATTGAACTTCCGCCTGACACTCTCCTAATTAGGTACAAACGTGAGGTGTATTACAGCTCCGTATTTGCTGCTAAAGTGCTCCATGAGCAGGGAATCAGAGTGATTCTGAAGAGTGGTAAGCCTCGTTTTCTCTGTTGATTTGTAGGATAAGCTGATGCTGTCAATACAAGATGGACCGACGGCAGTGTTCCCGCGGCACTTGGTCTTTGAGGCTGCTCAAGTGCATTATTGGGGCCTTCCGGTGCCTTGATTCTTTCTAAAAGTGTAAGTCACTGGGCAGCTGACTCGCAATACTTGAAAAATTCAGGCGCATGTCGCATTGTCCTCTGTCACATCGACCCCTGCGACTGTCGCAGGTTATGGTCACAGGGTTGGTTTTGTGAGGCCAGGATACGATGCTGGTGAGCCCTGAAGGAATGATGATCCTGTCAAGAGTTTCTGCTAACCACCCTTCTTCAAAGACATTGTCCTTTGGGACTCTCATCCACTCTCCCTTGGCGCCACTCCCCAACAAGTAATCATTGACGGAATTCTACAGCTGCCTCTTCGAGAGATTAGCGGCCCTTCCTCCCCTCTTTCACTCTTTCCTCCCACTCCACCCACACACTCTCCCGCCGCCATCGCTTCCACCCTCTCTCCCGACCACCCAAGCCCTTCTACCCGTAATCACTCGTCCTCTGCGATCTTCATCAACATCACCGAAATTTACCTCCTGGATGGAAAAGGTCTCATGCATCTTCGCTCAGAGACTTCCTCCCTCTCTATGGTCGTCAAGAATGGAAAGACGTCTTGCTTTGGAAACTGCGTTCTGTCCGAAGCAGAACTTCAGTTCGCAATCGATCTCAAGCGAGGTACCATCCTTCCGCCACTCATCTCTTTTGGCCCACCACTTGGTCTCGAGGTATTTGAAGGAGAGCCATCGACGAGTGACGGCGCTATTTCTGCGAACGCGTTGACAGATTTGAAGAAGGTGGTGGCTGGCGGAGTGGCGAGAGCTGCTGATGGAATTTCTTTTGGCGACAAACATGTGGATTTGGCTAGGAAAGCTGGAGTGGCAATTGCAGTTGTCTCTCCGGTTGGGTCTGGGCTACTGAAAGGTTTGGCGGTGGCATTCAAGACGTCTGCGAAGCATGGTGCGTTTCTCTGCTGGAGTTGCTGGGAGGAGACTGATTGCCTTTAATTTGCGTACAGGAATGGAGAAGGGTGCGATTGTGAAAGAGGTCGTTGGTTTACATTTGAGCATCTCACGAGCTTCCAAAGGTGCGTCACCTCCCACGCCTCCCACCTTCATTGGGCAGCTCATTTATGGGGGATGATCCAGGCTCCCCTTCAATCACCACCCAAATCAATACCCTTCGACAACTTCTGCTCTCCCCACCCGAGGTTTCTGGGCCAAACTACTTCGATCTTGCCGCCACTGGTGCATTACCTCTCATCATCAGCGTTCACAAAGCCGACGATATTGCAAGTCTTCTCCGTCTCAAATCCCAAGTAGAGACCTCAAGAGCAAGCTCAGTGAAGCTTGTAATCACGGGAGCTTCTGAAGCTTGGTTGCTTGCAGACGAACTTGCCGCTGCAAATGTTGGCGTGATCCTGTCACCTTTGAGAGCGCCACCAGCCTCGTGGAGTGCTTTGAGGTCGTAAATCATTTCTATTCTTTCTCTCAAGATTCTCGAGCTCACCTAGATCGAAACTAGCCACCCCGGACCACCTTTCGAGAATTCAACATCCCTCACGATCCTCCACCGCGCCGGCGTCAAAGTCGGCATCAACGTCCAGGAAGAATTCCTCTCTCAGACGCAACAGCTGTCCCTCGAGATGGGCTGGGCACTCAAATCTTCTCAAGGTCAACTTTCGAGAGGCGAAATCGTACAGCTCGCTACAACGAACCTTGCGAGCATGCTTGGGCTTCACCGGTGGACAATGTCGGAAGAAGACAATGTCGCGAGTGAGTCGGAGAAGGCTGAGTTTTTAGCTTATGAGGTTTGTGGTGATCCAGCTTCGAATCCGAAAAGCTTTGATCTGACCTGGATTGTACTCAGGGTGACGCGCTGAATGGATTTGAGGCGAAGCTCGTCGCTAGTGCTTCGCCGGTCGGGGAAGGAGGTGTTGAGCATTTCCTATAAGTACAAGAGTTCTGGAAAAACATTTTAGTTTCAAATTACCGCTTCGGCCTTGGCTACACTACATCAAGACTGATAGGTCACCACAAAAGTGTTTATCGCGCTGTCTCTTCATCATTTCTCTCCGCCTTCCTGCCCCTCCCGCCTCCTCATATGGACCTCGTAATTCTTTCATCAGGCGGTGAATCAAATAAATGAAGTGGAACTCGAGAGTACAGGTAAAACGACATGCTGCAGACCACCCTTCATCAAAGGCCAGATGATCGAGCGGTCTAAGATGACAGGCTCAAGATGCAAATCTTCTCCGTCTTACGGGGGATTCTGTTCTGCGCAAGCGGGCGAGGGTTCAAATCCCTCTCTGGTCATGATCTCGGAAGGGCCGTCACTGTGGTAGGTTGGGAGAGCAGATTTAAAAGACTATATACCAAGGTAACGAAAGTA
>JASZXU010000822.1:0-13804 GCA_035521515.1 Phenoliferia sp. Uapishka_3
GCCCCCCACTTTCCCGACGCTTTGCAAGGTGGGTGGCTCATCCCGGGGCAACAAACCAGGGAAAAAAAAGCCACAGGCGTGAATTGGTATCAGACCTGTGGGAGGCTGAGGTCTGCCGGGCGATCCGCTCCCAGCGCCTCAGCGGACGTGCGTCCAAGTACGTCGAGAGCAAAATTTCTCCCTACCTGATTACTCATCTTCGTGCTCAGCATCATCAACTTTGACTCTTGGCGGCTCGTACGATTTCAGTCGCAACGCGATTGATCAATGATAAGGGTAAGTAACGCGGAAACCCCGCGTCCGTAACTCCTTCAAGTAGGCCAGCCATCGCTGGGTACTTACACTCGCTCACCGAGTCAGCCTACTTTCTCAAGTAAGTATGTCGGATCTGAATGTAATAAGTCCCTGCTCGATGCCACCGTGCGTGTTTACTCGAAGTCAAAGAAAGCTGAGCGTCGCCGTCGCGACAGTCCAAATCGAACACGTCCAGCGCTTGCGGTCCTGCAAACGCGGCATTGGCCACTCACCTTTACACCAACCGTGGTCTTCACTTCCCACCACAAGTACCTAGGTACTGGGCGCTGGGTTCTGGGTACGTACGTGGGAACTGCCGCATAGAGAACAAAGGTGCCGTGGTCCCTCCAGGCTCGTCAAGTACTCCACACAAAGAATGTCTGGCGAGGATCGACTAGAACTCGGTACACCGAGTGCGGAGTTCGGTACAGCGACAAATCTGAAGGTCGAGCGCGACTTGCTTTGCCGTCTCGACAGCAGAGAGAGAAAGTTTTTCTTCCTTCGTGCACGCCATGAGAAACGCTCCATGGTCGTAGGGTAGGACTTTGGGTATTTTATCGGTGGAGCTTCAAGCAATCCGAGCGTTATCCTGACGGCTGGTCTTCGATGATTGTTGCTCCCCACTTCATTTCCCCACAGACGCATCTGCATGTGGAAAGATCGTCCAGTGAGCGGCAGGTCCAGGGGGGCACATCTTCGCACGCGGCGTGATAGACATCTGGTCTAACGCATAAGAGTACGGACGAAGCGGAGGAGAAGACTCCAGATTCAAGAAGTGGGGAGTTTGGGATTCGACTCTATTCGACTAAGTCTATTCCCTTCAGTGTGGGGGGTGCAAAGGTGTGCATACAACTGTCAAGAAGAGGAATCGGACTCTCTAACTACATATCATTCATACGTGTGGAGTCTCGTGGAGCTAAGGCAATGTCGCACATTCTTTAGCAATACTAATAATCATTCCGCGGAGCTGAGCAACCAGCTGCGTCGTCATCAGGAGTTTTCTGCTCCGTGTCGAGCGTCCCGGGACTCCTTGTAAGTGATAAATACTTTACCCGCGTACTGACACTACTTTTGTAGTTCCTGGAGAAGGCACTTCTGGAAATCGTTATCACATCTGTCAAGGAAGAATGCCATTTCCAGAAGGGCGGTCCGCCGATACAGTCGAACTTCCACCGGCCGACCCGTTCGCCCGATACGTAGATCATGGGCTTGAGAATATCGATACTGCTGGAATCTCGAGATTCCTTGAGCATCCCGGCGGAAAAGGCTTCTGCGTACAAGCCACATCTTCGTTGCGACTTTGGGCGTTGACAGCCTTGACCCTGCTTGGACGTGTGAATTACGATTTTCACGCTGGGAGCCTTTAAAGATGAGTAGAAAAATTGAAAAATCACAATTTTGTCTTACGAGCTAGGCCAAGCTAACGTTATCAACAGCCTGGCCGATATTTGTCGGCGTACTTCCGCTGTGCCGACCAGGCCAGGGCGATCCAGGGCAGTAGGTACGACAATCCCAAGGCACAAGAGGCGACGTGGGGATTCGCAGCGGTAAATCCTTCACTTTTCTGGTCTCAGCACTAGCCAGCGCATGGTCATTTTGGCACGCAAAATAACGGAGCGCTCATCATCCCATCTCTCCACCGGAACTACCGTCGGCGACCCAAGGTTTGACATCCTATCCTCTTTCAAACCCACACATATCCGAGGGAGTCAGGTTACAACAAAATGATTGCCGCAAGCGAGCAAGAGGGAGGCGGCCCACCGGGAGCTAGCTCGTCCTCAGAGGTTGTCCCCGTCTTTTGTGGATGGAGGGGCGGCGGCGACATGAAGAAGAGCCGTGTTAGACCAAAGCATTCATGTGCAGAGTGCCGCCGTAAGCTTTCCTTCTTATCTCGAATGATTGCGCCTCCACCTTCCTCCTCCGTGCTTCCAACCCGCCGTCGCCTCGCCGCCTCTCCGCGTCGGCGCAACAGTATCGCAAGCTTACTCCGTTTTCTCTCGAATACTTAGGGCTCAAAGTGAGATGTGACAGGACCTCGTGGCCATGTGCCAGTAAATTAATTCTACGTCCCTGCTGAGGAACGAACAGAATGCTAACCTATCCGCTCTTGTTAAAAGGTTGTTGCCAGCGGGGGTGTCCAGTATGCTTCTCCTACTACTAGAACGGGATTTGAAGGCTTACGTGGATCTTGGCAGGAAATTTGCCCAGATGGAACGCTGCCGCCCTTGGGACGGACCAGTCGAGTGAAGGTGGAGCGCGAAGAGCTGGCGTTTCGCGTCGACAAACTGGAGCAGATCATCGTCGAGCTCGGGGGAAGCCACAGGATTCCTGCCGCATTAGTTTTCCCTCCACGTCCAGATATCAGAGATGGAGCGGATCGTACAAGCTCTACGGATGATGAGAACCTTTTGCGAGCGGGGGTGGGCTCCTTGACGATAGACGACCAAAATGGGAGTGTGCGCTTCCTGGGTACATCAGCTGCTTCTGGATACTTTGCTAGTGTCAGTGAACCATTCTCAGCGAGTCGTATGGTTTATTGACTACTTCCAATCTTTGCAGGATGATCACTCATCGTCAGACACAGAGGACGACCACAGCCGGGCAAGATCGCGGTCTCCAATTTCCTCCTTTCCATACTCTCCGACCGAATCAATATCCTCCCTCGACCAGAAATCCTCGAAATCCCACGAAATAGAAGCACTAAGGGCGATGCTGCCGCGGCGGGAAGAGGGCCATCGTCTCGCCGACAATTATTTCGAGACTTGTATCTTTGCATCTGAGCCAATACAAGTAAGCTGATGGTCAAAGTAGACCTTGAGCCTTTCTAATTGCCCTCCTGCCTTAGGAATCACAATTCTTCGACGAATACCTCCCTCATGCCTACACTCCCTACGACGAACAAGGTTCGCAACTCGCCTGCGTCTTCCTCGTCCTCGCCGTTGGACTCTTGTTCGACCGGAAAGCTCCTGCCACCTTCAACTCTCAAGCTCACCATTACTTCCTCCTGTCGCAAGCCTGCCTCGCAGCCTCGAGATTCCTGTCCTCCGCCACGATCGCCTCCGCACAGGCACTTCATTTGTCGGGCGAGTACCTCTTCAACTCGACGCACCGTGTGGAAGAGAACGGAGAGAAGTACTTCCCGCTTCTTGGTATCGCAATCAGGCAGCTGGTGGCAATGGGGCTTCATCGAGATGGTACGCTGTCTTCCACCTTCGTGTCGGTTGGAACTTGACATTGGTGTCTCGAATATGACAGGAACGCTTTGGGGGCTGTCGGGAGTCGAGTTGGACCGTCGGCGGTTACTCTTCTACGAGCTCATGTCATTAGACCGCCATCAAGCATTCATGAGCGGAAGACCTTGTAAGCAGCAGCTTTTTTGGACCTCTGGGCTACTCACTGATAGTACACGGGCAGATATGATCCAGCAAGCACATTTCGATACCAAAATGCCGGCAAACGCTAGCGAATACCAGATCTGGAAATGGAAACTGGGAATTTTCCTGGTCAGTAGTCTATTGGAGTCCGGCCGCAGGAGGTTGCTCACAATTTCGCTGGTATATTGCAGGCGAGAGTCATCGACGAGGCGTTCTCCGTCCGGGCGCCATCCGTGCGCTTAGTGAAATTGCGCTCCCTCGATCTTGGCTCTGACAAGCCTTATTTTGTAGCATTCAACCATCCTCCACCTTGACCAAGAGCTCCGAGACATCTTCATCGCCTCCCCAGCGAAACTTCGAAGCCGCGTCCTTCCAGCCTCCGCGTTAGCCGTGCGACCTCTGAACCCACCAACTTTCCCACACCCTCCTTCACCTGCCTCACTACCCCTTCACGAAAACCTTCAGAACCATACGCTGGACGTACACTTTGTTCAAATACTATGTGCGTGTATTCCCAAATTTCCACGTCCGGCCCGAAGGCTTACATCTTATGCTCGCTGTTAGTTTATCTCCATAAACCCGCATTTTCGCAAGCAATCCAAGAGGAGGCGGAACCACTTCAATCTCCGTTAGCTGAGAGCGTAAAGGCAGTTGTTCTCGAGACTGGCCCATACATCCTTGCTTTGGCACGAAATTGGATCGAAGTGGATCCGGTGCTTTGTCCTCGCTGGTGGTCAGTTATTTCCCAATAAAATCGAGGCGTGCACCTTATAATCCCATATTTCAGGCACATCTTCTTCCACGCATTCGCAGTCTCCGTCAGCGTTTCTTCCCTCGTCGTGAAATGCCCGACAAGCATCCTTGCCCGACACGCCTGGGACCAACTCAACATAGCGGTAGAAATCTTCGAAATTGCGTCGAGAGGTGGTGCACCAGTTGCGATGCTCCTTCCTCGAGTCGAGATGCTCCGGGAACAAGCGTACGCCTCCCTTCAAAGCTCGATGGGCATTCCCTTCGCGCCTCGGACAGAAGGCCCAACGGCCGCCACCATCTCCATGCTCGGCCCCATTACTCGCCTCTTTAGGAAACCAAAGCGAAATTCCATCAAGCCAGAAGATTTCGAAGTACCAGGCCCGGCTTACTCGCTTCGCAAAGGATCCGGCCAGTCCGACATCGACACCCTCCTGCCGTCGGTGTCTCGTGCATACGCCCCAGCGCAATTCCTCGCTCAATCACAACCACAGCCGCAAGCCCCATCGCAACCGCCCTACAACCGATCTCCTCTGGAATCTTCACAAGGAATTCGGCCATCGAGCGTGTTACTGATGCACGGAGGCTCGAGTAGCGTGCGAAGCTCACCGGTACAGAACGCCCGCCCAACCTTTATCTCCCGTCCATCGTCTCGACCAGGCTCGCAGCAAATGATTCACCAAGTCCAGCAGAACGCCTATCCTTACGAAACTGGCTTCGCGCCCCCTCAAGAACAGACTAGCAACTACCATTCGCCCCCTTCCTCGCGACCAACGTCATCACGACGCGACAACTCAGCACCACCTCCAGCTCACGGTGGTTCGAATGGTAGCGAACACTCATATCAAGCGTCGTCGTACAGTCGGTCGCCCCAGCCTTCTCCGCCGTATCCGTACCAGCCTCAAGCAAGAAATCGCGACTTCTCGGAGGGGTCTCCGCAGATCATGTCAGCAGGAGGAACGCTTACAACAGCTTGGGAAGAGCAGTATCCCTCGGAAAATAGTGGGAGTTGGCAACCCGTCGACGTAGAGATCGGTCGCCAAGCTTGTGAGTTATCGCACATGTCGGTGTTTGGAGCGGAGACTAATGCTTCCTCTTCCTCCAGTAGGGCAAGAATCGGCGCAAACTGGGTCGAATAGCATGGAGCACTAGTATATAAGCAACTCAGGAATTGAAGATACCATTAAATTGAATGTGAAATACCCTCGTCGTTTTGCCAGGCTCAGCGCTCCGGCTATTGATTTGATCGTTTCGACATTTATCACGAAGTCTTCGATGTGGCGAGAAAACACACAATTGGACGAAATGACGAAAGTTTTAGCGATGAAGCAAGAGGAGTTGCAGTACAGTAAAGGAGTCTGACAAGGACTTGGCCGGAGAATGTGCCGGATGTCCGGTGTCGTTTCGAAAAACTTCGGAGACCATGGTTGACGCCAAACGCACGTACATTCAAACGGGCGCGCCACTTGAAAATGCCAGGCAAGAAACGAACGACCAACCAGAAGCAAAGCGCTACCTCAAAGCGCCACAAGTCGGCTTCGTCCAAGCCGTCCTCGTCAAAGAAGTCAAAGAGCTCTCACGCAGGCGGAGACGATGTCGCGCCGCCAGCCCCTCACACCGGTTCCTTCCCTGCCGACAAGCCCAAGTTACAGAGTGCAAAGAAAGACAGGAAGGGCAAAGGTCCCGCGTTCATCCCTGCCGTCGAAGGAAACGACATGAGCGACTCGGACTCGGATGGAGCCATGGACGTCGACGAGGACCTCGAGGACCTGGACGACCAAGCCGACTTTTTGACCACCTTGGACGAAAAAGGAATGGCTGCGTGAGTCTGAGCACTCTCCTAGCAGCGATTGCATACTCACAGCTCCCTCGCAGCTCCCGCCCGAGTCTTGTGTCTGCTCACCGCAAAGAGAAACCCGCACCAGCACCTCGCAAAAAGTCAACACTTTCTTCCATCCCCCTCCCGGCTCCGGCTCTTCTCAAATCAGAGATCAAAGCGCTCAAGAAGCAGAAGAAAAAGGGCGTCGACCCGGACGCTGGCTCAGACGCGGAGGAGATGGAAGACGCTCCTCGAAAGAAGCACCCTGAGGGAGAGCTTGTCGACGATTTGGAGGAAGATGATCTGGCTTTCGGAAGTGGAAGCGATGATGATGACCTCAGTCTTATGAGCGAATTCACCGACGAGGGCACGATGAGCGACATGAGTGACATGTCCGACTTGGGCTCCGACTTGGGCTCTGACGATGAGGAACTCGAGTGGGAAAGCGAGAGCGGAGATGATGCCAAGGCCGAAGGCGCAGAGGTGGATGGCTCGGGCGAATCTTCGGGCGAAGAAGACTCAGATTCCGAAGACGGCTCGGACGATGAAGAAGATGATTCGGATGCTTCAGACTCTGACACCTCCGTACATCTTCCTCGCAAAAAGAAGCACCCAGCTCCAGAGCAGGACGACCTCGAAACCGCGTACGCGAACCGACCGGCAGCACCCAAACCTGCGAAGGCACGCCTCACGAAATTGCCGACTATCGACAATGGCCAAGTTCGTGCCGCCTCCCCTCTCGACCGCTCCCCATCACCTTCGCCTAGTCCTAGCCCCGAACCAGAGAAGAGGAAGAAGGAGGTCGAGTACCGCAGCGACCCTCTCGGACAGCGATTCGGTCGCCCGGCTGTTCGACAGCTGCTCGAAATCAAGGATAAGAAGGAGCGTGTTTCTCGCGCGAGGGAGGAGATCGCAGACCTTGGAAGGGATGCCAGTGGAACAGGTGAAGGAGAAGGAGGTGTAAGTCTGGATCAATTCATCCTTGCAGCGCCGGCCTGACTTCTTTTTTTCGCGCAGGTCAACCTCCTCAAGCGTCTCTTATCCCTCACTGGACCCAAATTCTCTTCTTCGTCGGCCGCCAAGAGTGCTGGAGAACGACCTGTCATGATTGATCGCGAGATTCGTATCATGGCCATGATCAGTCTCCTCGCTGTCTTTGTCGACATCGTGCCGTTCGTTTTCTTTATCGCTTTCCACAGAAGGCGTGATATTTATTAACTTTCTACGCGCGCAGTGGCTACCGCATCCGTGCTCTGACCGAAGTTGAGAAGGAGGTCAAGGTTAGTCAGCTTGTGGCTCGTCAGCGCGAGTGGGAAGATGGTCTCGTAGGTGTCTACAAAAAGTTTCTCGAGACCTGCGAGAACGAGGTCACGGGTTCGTTTCGTTTTTCTTTTTTACTCGAGTACGCAAGCTGACCCCACTTGAATTCTCAGAGGATACTCCGTTGGCAGACGCCGCACTCCATTGTCTCTGCCAACTTGTGCGCGAGAAGCCAGACTTTAACTTTGCGGTCAACATTATGGATGTCATCGTTAAGCGAGTAGGACGGAAAGGATGGGATGACGTGAGATCTTTTCTTCGACATTCAATGGAGCGAAAGCTGATGGCTTGAAACACGGCAGGGTCACCAACTTTGTCTCAGCGCCATCGTCTACCTCTTTCAAAACGACAGCTCTACCACCGCTACAAATTCCTTGCATCTCGTTCGACTCATCTCTCGACTCGTGCGAGCTCGTTCGTTTGCTGTCCGACCGGAAGTCTTGTCTTCGCTTCTGAACTTAAGACTGAAGGACGAGCTGGGTGGCGGCCGACTTCGTGCCTCCGCCGATGCCATCTTCCGCGAGAAGGAGGGTCGCAAGGGAATCGTGCGCTGGAACCAGGAGAAGGATCGTAAGGGACGCAAGGGAGGAAAGGCAAAGGAGGCCATGTCCAAGTCTGGTAGCAAGAAGGCCCGCGCAGTTCGCAAGGAGCGAGCCGGCATCGAGAAGGAGATGCGCGAGGCTGAGGGAGAGGTCAACACCGAGGAGCGAGAGCGAAACATGACGGAAACTCTCAAGCTCCTCTTCGCTCTCTACTTCAGGATCGTCAAGCTCGACTACCGAACGCCACTCCTCCCACCCGCGCTCGAAGGTCTTGCCAGGTTCGCCCATCTCGTCAACGTCGATTTCTTCCGCGATCTCCTTGAGGTTCTCAAGGGAATCATCAAGCGAGTGGGAGCTGGAGGTGAAGACGACGAGCAAGACGTTGACGAGGCCGACATCATCCTCAAGCGCAACGACCTTCGCGAAAAGCTGCTGTGTGTTGTCACAGCTTTCGAGTTGTTGCAAGGACAGGGTTAGTCTTTCCTCCATTTTGGCTCCATATTCCTTACTGACCGAGATCTGCCACACCCAGGTGAAGCTCTCAACATTGACTTGGGCGACTTCGTTTCGGCACTCTATGCTCTCATCCTCCCGTTAGCGCTCAGTGCGACATTCGAGGAGAAGCCCTACCTTGGTCGAAATGTTCTCGTCACGGAAACGAGTCGCATCACCGCAAAAATGGCTCAGACCGAAGCCGACCTGCTCTTCCGCGCCCTCGCCGCCATCTTCCTCACACCGCGATCCCTCCCCTCGCCAACCAGGACTTACGCCTTCTCCAAACGACTCTTGACGTCTTCCTTGCAATGGCCGCCAGAGTCACAGCTCCGAACTTTGGCGTTCCTTCGATCTCTCCTCATTCGTGAACCGAAGCTCGAGTTCATGTTGGAGACCGGAGACCGACGGGTTGATGGAAAGTGGCGAGGCGCAATCGACGAGCCAGAGCGAGCTGAACCTGAAGGTACTTGTTGGTGGGAAGCGGCCTTGTACAAGAACCACCCAGATGAGAAGATTCGGTTGGAGGCGAAGAAGCTGGTTAACTACATTCGTGATTAGATAGCTTTGTTTGGAATACTCCTGTGGTTACTTTTATGACAATGCTTCCGCGAACCCCGGAATTCTAGAGCTCGCAATGGTTTCTCATTTCTGAATGTCACTGAGTTTCTAATTGTCCGTGTGTTTGTACTGACGCTACTGCACAAGCCTTGCAACACCTCGAGACCTTGTCCCTCCTCACGCTAACACGAATACTGTCGAGCTCTCAATCCTTCCTCAGTTTGAATCTGCTCCACCGTTGGGCCTTGCAGGAGTCGAGGATCCTGTGCCATTTCCGCTGTCTGGATGGCTTCCCTCTCCGTTTTGATAGACCGATTGCTGCTGGGCGTAGGGGTTGTAGCCGAAGCTCGATCCTGGGCCTTGGCTAAAAGGAGGCTGCATGAAAGACATGCTGCCCATCGAAGGGAAAGACGGCAAGCCAGGCATGCCTGCCGGCGTTGTGGGAGCAGTGCCATCGGGAGAATGGGCCGGGGGTTGGAATTGAGACATCGCCATCATATCTGTCAGCGCGAAAGGATCAGCTTCAGTCTTTACCTTTATGTAGTTCCGCTACTCACAAGCATGCTGAGCGGCCATCATCGCCTGCTGCTGCATCATCTGAGCGTGTTGAGCTTGAGCTTGGGCTTGTTGTTGCTGATAACGCAAAAAGTGATTGATTAGCTCTTGAACACACGGAAGCAAGAGAAACACCGACTCGTACCTGCGCGTCCATTTGTCCTTCCTGTGCTCCTCCTCCCATCTGAGACTGAGCGCCTCCTCCGCCAAACTGAGATCCTCCTCCCATCTGCGATGCCGGTGCGCCCATAAATCCAGACCCTCCTCCCATGAACTGAGATCCACCCCCCATTCCGATCTGCGACCCACCCATGCCTGGGCTCGTTGGCATCATTCCGTACCCCATCTGCGGCATCCCCATCATTCCCATTCCTCCTCCATACATCATCGGATTGAACCCCATCCCCATCATCGGATTGTAGCCACCGTAGCCACCCATCTGGGACATCGACATCTGTTGTTGCTGCTGCTGGAGTTGCGCTTTCTGAAGATCGTCGAGCTGTTTCTGTCTCTGCTCCGCCAATTTCCTCTCTCGTTGTTGCTCTGTAAGCGCGCGACCAACTCCACCCGTTCGCTCTTTCTCACGCTGGTGAGAAGTGAGAGCTCCAACGAGACCAGTTTGAGGTGGAGGTGGTTTCGAGGGAAGATTGACGAGTGGCCCGCCGGTATCACGGGCCTGGTATTCCATCGCTCGGGCGGAGCGCTCCTCCTTTTCGAGGATACCGGCATGAAGGAGGCCGTGCGGACTGACGACTGGCTTGTGTAACGGACGACCGGGAGAAGCGTCTCGATTGTTGTTGTCGCCGTACGGGGGCGACGGAGGAACTGGAGAGGTGCGAAGGTCGGAAGATGGTCCGTTCTCGTAATACGACTGGCGAGCGGTGAGGTACTGGTCTTGGTAGCCACCAGTGGGAGGTACTGGGAGAGCACGAGAGTTACGAGCCGAGTCTGACGAGCTCGGTTGACTGTTGTGCTGTGAAGTGGGTCGTGGGGGTAATCCGTTGTCTCTTGACGACCTGCCATTCGAATCGTCGCGGCTGACCTGCTCCTCATCATCATCGTCCTCTTCTGGTTCTTCTTCCTCCTCGTCGCTATCCTCCCACAGTCCTTTCTTGCCCTTCCCTTTACTTACTTGCCTCGCCCTTCCGGGTTGAGTAACAGATGCACGTTGCGCGAGTTGAGCTTCCTGAGCCGCAGCGGCGCGCTCTTCGGCACGCTTGTTCTTCGAGAAGATGGACGGGAACGCAGTCGTTGTTGGGGCTGAGCCTGAGCTAGCGACAGCAGTCATGTTATCTGAAGGTTTGTCGGAGTATTCCTTATCGACTGGCGAAGGCGGGTGATCCAGGAATGCTCGTCTCGTAGGAGGTCCTACGTGAAACTGACTGACGACGGGTGATGGGCCTGCTGAGAAAGGAGATTCGGGAGCGGTATTGGGAGGTGGTGGAGATTCACTTCGATCGACAAAGTCCAAAGCAGCCAGAAGCTGCGGAAACAGAAAAAAAAAGATAGTCAGCACTGGTGACAACGCATGTTCCGGAGAGCCGTCCAAGGACTCCGAAGCGATGAGCCTGAACTCACATCACTGTGAATGTTCGAGTCGTGATCTTCAGATGGTGCAGACTGATAACCTTGTCTCGTCTGGGGCGCCTGGTGAGTTTGAATGGAGAGTGGAGGAGAGGGCCTTCGAGCGTTTTGAGACCTGGGAGAAGCCGAGGCGGCTGGTGCGTTCGCGTCAGGAGCGAGAGCGGAGGAGGCGTCCGCTAACACGTGATCGTTTGCGTTGTTCACTGGAGGAGGAAGTTCCTTCGACAAAGTCTTCGGAGAAAACAGAGGCTTCGTGTTGTAAGCCGTATCGCTAGGCGACGCCAAGTTGAGGCTTTCCGGACTGTCTGTAACTCCACCTTGGTGCTGGTGTAGCTCGGAGAGACGACCAGTACTGGAGGGGTCTTCACTGCTCCTCGAGACTGGTGACACTGCGGAGGGGGATTGGGAGTACTCAGTCGAGGGGGTTGGGACTGCCGAAGAAGGAGGAGGTGTGGCGCTGGCGGACTTGGAGGAGTGTGGTTCACCAGAGGGACCAGCGACGGGTGGGGACTGGTTACGGTACGACGGTGGAGTCAAAGCCCTTGACGACGGAGCTGCGAAAGATGGTGGTCCAGGTTGTACAACAGCGCCCGGGTGATTGCGGTCAAGGTATGCAAGTCCTTCCACTTCGCCGAGACTCGTTCGCGACCCCTCCCCAGACGAATCACTGATGGACGTGAGAGTGGCGGTAGAAGGTGCTCCCGGCGACGGTAAGCCAGTAGCGGGGTTGTAGCCGACGACCGATTGAGGAGGAGCATAAAAGCCACGCTCGTAAGAATTCTTCGTCGCATTCATATTCGGAGCGGCGTAGGTGAGATGGGTAAGACCAGACTTGTGCGACATTGGGCTGCCCGGTTCATCATTCGTAGGTCGGGAGAAGTTAGGCGTTGGATTGGAAGCTGGGGGAGGCGCACTCGTGCTGATATTGATAGGCTGCTGGTGACCACTCGACGACGCGTTCGGGCTGAAAGAGCTCCTGCTAGTGCGGAACGACTGGGGAGTCGAATATTGCGCCGGCTCCGGGTCCTTTGCAACATCAGACGAGATGAACGCCGTATAGGTATCCAAAGCGTCCGAAGTGGCGGTCCCTGATCGCTCGTTGACATCTGGGGAGAGAGCGCCACCAAGGTAGTCGGGCGTCGAGAGTCTCGAAGTAGGAATCGTTGGTGATGACTCGTTGACATCGCGGCGTTGGAACGTAGAGGGGGGCTGCTGAAGTTGAGCTTCGATTGTGTGCTCGTCCGAGGTCGATTCTCCAATGGGTGGAAGCCCCATCGAACTTGTCGAGCGTCCGCCCATTTGGATTGGGGGCAGTTCCGACATTCGTTGTTCGGCGCCTGATTCGTTTCGGGGGTCGGATCGCTGAAATTGCTGCTGTTGGATCAGGTCTTCCTCGAAGGACTCGCGATTTGATGGGGGAGGCGGGGCTTCCAAGGCGGGAGGACGAACTCCACGCATACGGTCGAAGAGGATGTCTGAAAACAACATACTTGAGTGAGCAAGAGGCTCGAATGAGTTCTAGATCAGGGGGAAAAGGCCTACTATGGAAGACGGCTCGCACAGCGCGAGGCCTTGACTCATCAATTCTCATGTTGTCGACCAGTTCGCGATCCAAAAATTGACGATCACGGTGAGGGCCAACGGGAAGTGCAAAGTAAAGAGAGCTGGGATCGCGTGGGTCGAACGAGAACGTTCTTGGACGTCCATATAGCTGGAAAAAAGAACTGTTCAGACGCCATGCCTCCCACAACTCGAATTCAAACTCACCTTGAAAGCATCCGCAAAAGCAACGATCCAGTTGAGCATAACCATTGAGTCTCCTTCGTCGAGCATCAAGAGCGCCAAGCCTTGCTTCTCAGCTCGACCTCCCACTCCCCAACCTGCCGTCTTGTAGGTGTCTGCTGGGTTCAAGAAACTTCCTTCGATTTTGAAGAGGGTGGACCTGTTGATGAGCGCCTCGGATTCCGGGAAGACTGCTGATACGTAGTACACTATATAATTAGGGAGAGAGGTAAGCTGACAGACACATGGTCGCAGGGAGGAAAAGAAAAACCCACGATGCTGAGCAATACAGAGAGGCTTTTCCTTTTTTCCGGAAGGCTTGTCCGCGAAGAAAGCCAAAGTCGGATTATTGCCATCACCCGGCAGGTCCTCGACCAGGGGGGATTCGATTATCGAGTTCCTCCTCCCAAACGACAAGATACTCGTCCTCTTGGTCTTCTTCCCTGCTGCCGCCGCTGCAGCAGCCGCCGCACCTCCAGCCCCCCCTCTCATCAACACCACCCAAACTTTCCTCCATTCCGTATCTCCCGGCAATCTCGCTTTTATCCACCCCTCCAATCTCCCCTTCGAGTCATCATGTGGGATCCAACCACCCTTCGGCTCCCTCATCCCAAGTAAAGTGCCCGTATAAATCTCATTGCATCTCGATCGTTCCCAGCCCGCAAGACGAATTGCGTTGATCCACATGGTGAGGGACTCGAGGGTACTTGCGCAGAAGAGGACGCGGTTGA
>JASZXU010000823.1:0-13804 GCA_035521515.1 Phenoliferia sp. Uapishka_3
GTCGAATGCTGTGTGAGATGTTGGCGGTCGAAGGACAGCGGACGCCGGCGGCATTTTTGCTGGTGTCACGGCGTTAGGGGTGATATTTCCTCCTTCTCCACAGAATTGAAAACTACAACCAGATCAGCTTTACTCCTTTACGCTCACTGAGGTTCAAAAAACTGCTCCAACAAAGCCCATCCTGTCCCTCGAGAGCCGCAACATCAGCGGGGGTGACGACGCCCCAGGCTAGGCTAGCCTGCTGTAGGCTACTGTAGGCTGGCAAATCTACTAAGTCTGGTAGAATCTAGGCATACCTCTAGGTACTGTAGGTAAAGTCGTTGTAGGTATGAGTAGTCTAGGATAGATCTGCAAGTATCCTAGGTTAGTTTTTAACAGATTTTCGAGTAGCTCTCGCGCAGAAATATGTAGAATGGAAAAAGAAGCTATTAAATTCTCACACAAAGAAACTCAACGATGTACCAGTATCCACCCAAGCCCGGAAAACCCACCCGTATCCCACATCGACCAAACAACTCATCCTCCAGCGCCGCGATACCCTCTTCATCAATGTCCGTTGCGCTTTCGGATCCCGATGCCTTCCCTTCTCCTCCGCTCCACCCGAGTCGTGGACGGGCTGTTGCTTCGACTTCGAAGGCCTTTTGACGGGTGCGTTCTTGGTTCCCGAGTTGGTGTCATCCAATACTTGGAGAATTTGGTCCCTGTAATGAAGATCGTGCGTTAGCTCTTGTCTACGGTGTTGGGGGGACTTCCTGAGAAATTTGACTCACTGTGCCTTCGCCTTTTTGGCCTTCTGGGCAGCTAAGGCTTTCTTGTAATCCCACGAGTTGAGGGCGTTCGAGCCAGCTGAAGTCGGTGTCACTTGCCTGTGTATAAGTTCAGTCAGTAATTGCGAGCAGCTGTTCTTGCGTTTTGAATCCGAGCTTACAGCTTCTTACCGATCCTATTAGAAAAGAGAGGGTCAGATAATTAGTGGTACAAAAAATTGGGAAATGAAGGAGAGCGCGTGCGTACCCAAAACGTGCACCGGCCTTCGCGGCAGGAGAGCTGCTGCTGTGACCATTGCTAATGTCCGAGTACATTAGTGTGTGTCCCTATCGAGAGAGGGTGAGGGTACTTACGCCTGGGCTTTCCTGTAACGACCAAACTCAGTCAGTCAAGTTTCAAACACCAATTCAAGCTTGTCGGAGGCGCGAGGACGAGAGCGAGAGTGAAGGGGAGGCGAGGGAGATGAGAATGAAGAAAGGAGGGGAGTGGTGAAGGGAGCATTCACGTCTGGTGTGATGGTTCTTTGTGTGATGTGAGGGCTGGAAAGGAAGGTCAACGAAAACTCTGCGCTCGAGGAAGCCGAGCGCACTGACCTTCGAGCGGAGGCGCGTGCCCCAGGCGCGACGTGTCTCCCAATGTCTCCATCTTTTTCAACCATCCCCCAAAAACTTTCAACGAATACACATACCCTCCACACGTCCTAAAAATAATTCGAAACTTAAAGCTCACCAGAGCGACGTGCAGTTTTGAACAGCGACTGCCGCGACCCCCGGTAACGTGCCGGGTCGAGCCGAAGCTGGACTTAGCGCTGAGTGGGAAGGCTCTTGACTTCGCGCTCATCGCGACTCACGACTTTCCAACATCACTGACTCCCATCTTTGCAAGGTCAGTCAGAAGTTTGAAGGTTTGTTAGAAATGTATTAAAAATTGATTCCTAAACCTATCTACTATTGCCCACTATAGAAAACCCTAGATCTACCCAGCCTACGGTAGGTCTGGCGCGCCTGCAAAATCTGGGACACTGCCGCCCCCGCTGATGAAACCACTCCTCGCTGTCTCTGAATAAGATTACCCCGAGTTTGTCCCAACTTTCCGACCTGGACAGCCTCTCGATGAGCATAGGAATGTGGATGAGCGCCGTGTAATGGTAAGCTAGGGAGGGGACGTGGAGCTCAAGAGTGGTAACGGAGGGTGGAAGGGCAAACATCAACGAGTCCACAAACCCTTCGGTTCTCTGCGTGAAGTGGACCTCAAGTACTCGAAGAACTCTGAGTGAGCTCGAATCCAGGGATCTCACTCATGAGAGCCAGGCGTTCGAGATTATTTGTGACAAGTGGAAGGGCGTCGAGGACGGCTGAGGCGACGTTTGGGGGGAAAATGCAGGGGCTCAGTGTCGTAAGGGAAGTCGATGATGAGGTGAAAAGGAAAGTGACGAGGGAGGGGGAGTATATCGAGTCACCCAATTCGAGGCTGGTGAGCTTAAATTTGGTTGGAGGTAGTATGGGAACTGGGCGCTCGATGGGCATGTGAAGCCGCAAGTTTTTCAGGCCTGTTGGCTTAGGGACATTAATCAGCATCCACACAGTCACTCTCGAAGATTCACTGACCTTGCAAGCTTTCACAAGTCAGCCACCTGTAATCTTCCTCCGGTAGGTCGTCATTATAGGGTGATGCCGGTATGTCGAACCTCTCGTAGGAGATATAGAGCTCTTCCATCCGAAAGCGCCCAAGGCAGGGGCTCGCTAGCATCAGCTCTAGGCCCAGCTCGTCAATAATGCAGATATCATGCCACAGGATGGGTTGAGCTACGCTGAGCCAGGCTTTCGACACGAGGCATGCTGATCTGAGGGTGGCGATGGATAAGTAGGTGAGGGCATCACCCACTTGGACGGCGTAGGGGTCTTCAGCGGCGATTTCGAGGATGCGGAGGATCGTTTCAGGAGGGAGGTCGTATATGGTGGGCATTTCCAAGGAAGTGGTTGGCACAATAAGGCAGTGTGGAGGGTGAGGAGCAGACGGGGAAGAGTCTGCAAGATAATCAGCGCTCAAGGACCAGGGACGCCAAGCAATAATTGTCACATGTCAACACCTTTCGAACACAACATTGCCCGAATATTTGTGGAAAGCCATCGCGTGTATCCAATCTAGAACATTCACAATGTCATCAATGGAGTCCCCTCCAAACCACCTTCTCCTCGCAAACGAGGTTGAGCTCCAATCCCTCCACCACAACAGAAGCAACTCTGCTGGGCCAGGAACGAGAAACTCGTTCTCCGTCTTTTCAGAGCTCATGATACCAGAAACCTCAGCGCAAGATAACATGCTCTTCCTCACACTTTGCCTTGAACGCGCCCCAATCGGGCACATGTCGCCCAATCCACTGCTCCAGATTATAAGTTTGTTCCCGACCTCTCCCCAAACTGATTTCGCTAGGCCTTTCCCCTCCTGCCTGATTTCCACTAATCATCCCGTGTATGTTTGACACTAAGCCTAATATCTTCGAGTCCAACGTGACCTCTTCGTATATGAGCGTTCCGACGTTGTTTACGGCTGACGGTTTGCCGAGGAATAAAGTTTTCACATGCTGAACAAAACGGAGATTGTAGTTGGTTTTGAGGGTTGTGAGACATCTAAGAAGTGGAAGGTGGACGTCGAGGCCGAGGCTATGTTTTGAGTACTTCCAGCGTTTCAAGACTGTTGGCGAGGGAGGGGAAAGTGGCGAGAATGTTTGAGGTAATGACCTCAGATGGGCAGAGGGCGAAAGAGGTGAGAGTGGAGGGGAAAACAAGAAATGAT
The DNA here is from genome assembly GCA_035521515.1 of Phenoliferia sp. Uapishka_3. Taxonomy (NCBI): domain Eukaryota; kingdom Fungi; phylum Basidiomycota; class Microbotryomycetes; order Kriegeriales; family Kriegeriaceae; genus Phenoliferia; species Phenoliferia sp. Uapishka_3. Next base: position 3,565 of record JASZXU010000823.1, read on the forward strand.
GGATTCGACGAGGCAGGTGGCGTTGGACCTCCGGCCGATGGCGAGAAAAGTGAGTTTGAATTGCGGAGGTGGAAGTCGGATAATGCCTTGGTAAAAACTGGAGAAAGTGAGGGCATGTTGATGGTGAGGTGATTGAGTTCTGTCAATCATCATAGTATTTTGTCCAGGAAAAAGTGAGCTATGTCAGGATCAAGGTCAAGGGGAAACTTACCTCGCGGACTTGTCGCGGACCCCGTAACTAGTCAAACCACAGACCGTTATGTCTGCTCTCAAACTTTGAGGTGGAGCCCGGGCCATTAGCTTAGATTAAGAGTGACTTCAGTCCTCGCAAGTTTCTCAACAACGTTTCGAATCTGTAGCGCCCATCGCGGACGCACTCTGCTCGAATAGAAAGGTGCTCTGTGCGATAGCGACCGCCGGACGGGCTCCAAAGGCATCGTGCATGCAAACAATCAATTACGAGGTGTCTCCAGAGGGCAGATTGGGCTTTCTATCTTCGACGCACGAGCGACGCGGAGTTGACGAGAATGGTGACCTTGTCGCCGGGCCTCGGACATTTCTTCCGTTCGTTCTTTGGTTTGAGTTCGGGTTTGTGGCCTTGATTAGCGCCTTGTAAGATTTGGAGAAAGCGCTTCGGAGGAAGGTTTTGAATCGTGACCACGGCGTGGTTGTAGTCGATGGTCAACCCAGGCAGCCCGTCGCGCGCCCCTTTGACATGGAACCGTAGCCTCGGTCGCAGCCACTCGCGGAATACACTGCGACAGCCCATTAAACAGATCTTGCAAGCGCTCCTGAGCAGCCCAGGTCATCATCCACGCGCGCCGGCATCAACCAACAACATCCTCCTCTCCCTCCGCTCTGATGGGCTCAACAGCAGCGCTATTGAACGGGATGCAATCATTTGATTCGACATTCCAGCAAGACCACCTCCACTCTTCGGATCTCGATAGCTCCCTCAACTCGACTCACAGCCAATCCATCACCAACAACCCCTCCGCCGTCGACTTGTTGTTCGTCCCGAACGTCGCGTCTACCAGCGCTCTCCCGCCCGCCATGGCGACATTCAGCTCAAAACCGGGCGAGCCAGTCCTTGGAAAGTCACTCGAATTAGAACGACCGCCGCAACAGCGGCGGAAGGGCGTGTTGAGCTCGTTGAACTCGGATGCGACGGGGAGGGCGCACGGTGGACTTGGAATAGCGGCAAAAGCGGCGGGAAAGGGGAAAGAGGCGAAGAAAGAGCCTCAAGGTATGAGCTTGAGGGAGCAGGAGAAGGTACGGCTCAGTTGGCGCGCTCCCCTAGTACCAACTGACGTCGTTACCTGACATAGGTCATCGCGGAGTTACAAAAGTCAAACTTCGACCTCCGCCTGAAGATCATTTTCTACGAAGAAAGGCTTTCAGCGTTAGCCCCGAACGAGATCGATCAAGCCTTGCGGAAGAATATTCAGTACAAAGTTTCGCATGAGCAGGACAAAGTCGAGTTGAGGAGGTATAGGAAGTTGGTAGAAGAGAGGGATGCAGAGAAAGAACTCATGAGGGGTGAGACTGATGAATTGTTGGAGAAGGTGCGGGAGTTGGAAGGAGAGTTGCGGGAGGCGAGAAGGGGAGGTGGCAATATTGCAACTGGTGGTGCACTCGTGGTACGTGAGCTTCTGTTTTGCCGACAATTCGAATCTTCCTGATCCGAATCGACCTGTCCGCAGGACTCTGCTCGCCTCCAGCGCGAGCTCGAACTTTCACAAGCCGCCTGCGAAGAACTCGAGCAGGAGAAAGACGACCTCGGCTACGAACTTCGCCAAACCGCCACGGCGCTTGAAGAAGCGAATGTCGAGATTGAGCTTCTCAAATCCGAGGCCCAAGATGCCGAAGAGATGCGTACAGAAAGCGTTGTCGATTCATCGGACCACAATGAGCTGGAACGAGAGGTAGAGGTGCTTCGAGAGCAAATGGATGCGCTGCGTCAGGTTCGGCCTCTTTTCTCGTCACCTTCTCAATAAGTAGGAAGCTTATGAGATACTGCACCCTTAGGAAAACGACGAAACTCGCGATCGAGCATCACGGCAAGCTCTCGACGTTGAGAACTTGGAACAGCAGGTCGACGAGAAAGAGCGCGAAATTCAGGATTTACTTCACGATATAGAACTTCGGGATCAAGATCATGCTGATTTGCTGGACGATCACGCGGAGGAACGAAGGCGAGAAAACGACCAGGCTGCTGAGCAAGACGAAGGCGCGAAAGAGGTGAGCGGCGTTCGCTAGTTTTGATTCTACGCGGGCTGACTTCAAGCGTTCAATTTCTTTCCTGGTAGACCATTGCAAAGCTTTTGCTTCAATTGGCGGAGAGGGATAACGCTGCAATGTCGACCGGCGAGGAAGAAGCCGCCGCTTTGCGGGAAGAAGTAGAAACAGTGAGTGTCTCTTTTCCGTCTTCCATCTCTCGTTATGTTATCTTCGACCTTACATCTTTCTGTACAGCTTTTCTCACGAATCCACACTCTGGAGTGTTCTTCCTCCTCAGCATCCGACCAAGTCTCCCTCCTCACCTCCCGCGCGACAACTTCCGAACGTCGACTCGCTTCCACTCAATCTCAACTTTCTCTGGTTTCCTCAGCACTGGAAGATGCTCGCGAAAAAGCTCTCGACGGCAGAGGGCAAGTGGGAAGTGAAGCTTAAAGAACTACAAAAGAGATTGTTGAATGCGGAAGAGAAATTGAGGAGGGAGAGACAGAGTGCGAGGGGAAGGCTGGCGGAGTTGACGGGGACTATTGAGTGCGTTTTCAGCTCTACCACTTTCTGCATATAGGTAGAGGAGAAAACTGATGGATAGTTTTCAGGTCACTGAAGAGCCAGGTTGCGGATGCGAATCGAAGAGATGGCCAACTCGGGAGGGTGCTAGGGAATGTGTCGATTGACGACGACGTTGATTGAAGATGGAAGACTTATCGATCAGAGGACGCGGTTGGAACCTGTTGTAACACTCCCGCCTGATTTTGTGTCTCTTTTCACCCTGCCGTCGTCGACGGTCGTCGCCAACCAGCGAGATGGGGCGCCACGAGGTGTCGCTTGCAGAGTCTTGGACCAGTACGCCGCACGACCATGGCCTAGCCCTTTGAAAGCATCGTGTAGCGATCACAAGTTGAGTTACACAAAAAGAACGGGTAAGTAGCCGCATGCTCTGGCGGCTGGATCGCGGAGTGAGTCGAAACGCGCTAGCTTTCCGCGGCCTCGAACCTTTTTGGGGGTCTGCTCACAATTTTTTTCTGCTGACAAGGTTATTAAAATACAGAAGACTCTATTTCTATGATTGTTATCGGAATGATCTCGAAGGAGGATGAGGGATTTGTACATGGTAAACATGTGGCGAAAGATCGACATGTCGCTGAGATGAGCGTGATTTCGAAAAAGAATTAAATATTGAAAGCGCGAGGTGGTGGTCGTGCAGGGTTCGGTGTCTGATTTGTTGGTCTCTACGCGCCAACCTTGCCTTGCACCTTCTTGTGCGACCTCACGACCTCGTTCAGTTCTTCCCATAGAGTTCTCCCTGCCCGCCTGCGCCGCCCACACGTAGCTGTCGTAGCCGCGCGTCGCCACCGCCCTCCGTCCTCTCAATGGCATCACCTCCACCTCCGCCTTCTGCCACTTCGCCGCCCTCTCTCGCTTCTCTTTCTCTCGCATCAGAACCAGCAATACCAACTTTGTCTTCAACCGATGCCATCTCGCCACCCCCTCCTCCACTTATTCCTCGTCAAACAGCTCCACCAATCGCCCGTCGACCACCAGGACCTGGCGTAGGAGTTGGAAACTTGAGAGCTGGAGTTAGAGGTGTACCCGGTGCGCCAGGAGGTGGGGGAATGAAGATCCCTCCGAGCTTGCAGGCAAAAATGGCTGCTGTGAGTACTTGTTTGTTGCGTTTCGGGTACAGGTCTCGTCAGGCTTTGAGATACTGGCAGCCGAAGCATAATCGTTAGATCGCAAAGACCTTTCGTCGCTGGATTGCTGCATCTGGTGGGGGTCTCGGGGGTCCTAGAGCTAGATCTGGGTCAACTCGACCGCTGAGGGGCCCTGGACGAACGCACTTGGATGCGCGGACAGGAGATGAGCTTATGTACGGGCAACATCGCGATGGACACGCGATGAAAGAATAACGACCGAGGCTCCGCGAGCTTGAAGGGCAGCTGTTTCACTGCTCTTGAGCTTGGTAGCGGACGGGTGGCACCATGCGGGGCCTTGACTGCAGCGAGCTGAGCTGTCGTCTGAACTCTGGGCTGCCGTCTATCCATTACGAAAGCTGGATTTGATGGACAGTCAGTTTCCCCCTCCATGCAACATCTTTCCGGCTCTCAAGGCAGCATGTTAAATGGCAGCTTGCTCCAGCTGCGATTGCCGTGCACCGAGGCTGCCGAGACGGACTCGCGTTCGCGCAATCGACGTCCCTCGGCTTTGCGTATTACTGCACGATTTGGGGTCACAAACTTCCTGCATTGCTACGTGATGTGGTATTGCTGCGATTCCGTGCCTTCGCAGCCGTAGATGTGCTTATCCTCTGGCACGCAAATGAACTGAGCTTCGGGCCTGATGCTCACTAAGCGTGGCTCTGGCCGAGGGTGTCAGGCTTTAATCCTGTGTCTCGCCGAATGGCCTACACAAACACAAAATATGAGAATCAGACGAATCGCGTACTGACTCACTTCCGCTCATTCGCACGCAGATGGCCTCCCGCTCTTCGACCTCCTCCTCCGCCAGTTCCTCCTCCGGCACTCCAGCACCCACCACTCCCTCTCTCTCATTCCGTCCAAACGCCCCCGCTGTAGCAGGCCGTACCGCCGGCGCCCCAGCACCTCGTCGCCGACCGAATGGACTCACCTTATCAGCGATGGGAGCCAGCGCTAGTCCTTCCCCTAGTGGGAGTGAATCAGAGTCGGACGGTGGTTTGCCGAGATTAAACAACGGTGGGATGAGCCCTTCCTTTGGAGGAAATGCGACGGATACACCGTTTAGTAACTTTAGTAGGATTGTGTGAGTCGAGGACGACGAGCCGTTGCTGCACGAGAGAAGCGTTAAGGCGCGCGATTTGGAGGCACGAAAGCTGACCTGATTTGTATGATGCGTGTGCAGAGATCCATCCGGAAGGCTGAACTTTGCCAGCAAGGCTGTTCTGCATGCCGATGGTGTCGACTTTAGTTCCGGGGCGAGCTTCAAGATTAAGATGGATGACTTTGAGTTGTTTGAGGAGCTGGGAAAGGGAAACTATGGTACTGTTCAAAAGTGCGTTTCGAGTATTCTTCTTAGACAAATGTGCGCTTATACTTACCTAAACTGACTTGGCAGGGTATGGCATAAGCCGACAAAGGTCACCATGGCGCTCAAGGTTCGTTTCTCTTCGCGCTCTCCCCATTATCTGCATCCCGCTGAAGCCGATCCCCCACACAGGAAATCCGCCTCGAACTGGACGATTCGAAACTCAAAACAATCATCACCGAGCTCGACATTCTTCACCGGGCGACCTCACCTTATATCATTGATTTCTACGGAGCTTTCTTCATCGAATCCTGCGTTTACTACTGTATGGAGTTTATGGATGCTGGGTCTTTGGAGAAAGTAGCTGGGTGTGATGTGCCAGAGGACGTGCTGAGCAGGATTACAAGATGCGTTGTTGAAGGGTTAAAGTTCTTGAAGGATGATCTGAAGATTATGCACCGAGGTCAGTCTCATTTTCATCTTTTGATTGGGAGTTTGATTGGGAGTGGGAAAAATGAGGTGCTGACTATGGACAATTCCTTAGACGTCAAGCCGTCAAACATTCTCATCAACAGGAAGGGTATCGTCAAGCTTTGTGATTTCGGAGTCAGTGGACAACTCGATCGTAGTCTTGCCAAGACAAACATCGGATGTCAGAGTTATATGGCAGTGAGTCCTCATTTTGTCCGCCTCCAGGGTGCCAGTTCGCATCGCTGACAACGATGACTTTTTGTTCCCACGAACCAGCCGGAACGAATTCAAGGAGAATCCCAGGGTGCAGCAACGAGCTACAAGGCTTCTTCGGACGTCTGGTCACTCGGGCTTTCGATGATCGAATTCGCAATCGGCGCCTACCCCTACCCACCCGAGACTTACTCGAACGTTTTCGCTCAACTCACCGCCATCGTTCATGGAGACCCTCCTTGTCTCCCGGAGCGTTATAGCGAGATCGCAAGGGACTTTGTCGCCAAGTGTTTGGAGAAGGTCGCTCACGTTAGGCCGACGTACGGAGAATTGCTTGTAAGTCCTTCGAGCTGCTTTGCTTTTACTACTAGTGCTGATGAGCAACATCGATTACAGGAGCACCCCTTTTTGAAGGTCGACGTCGGACGCGACGTCGACGTTATCGGCTGGCTCGCCGGCGCTCTCGAGTACCGCGAAAAGAACCCTCGCCCGACTCAGCTCGCCCTCGCATAATCAGCTTAACGTCTCTCTCCCCTCTTCCCGACTACCCCTCACCCGGTTTCCCTCTCGACGTCCGTCTCCGTCTTCCCAACGTAGATTTTTTTACCCTCTCAGGCATCGACCTTCTTTTCTCTTAAATAACTACCCGGCTCCAATCACAAATCACAACACGACCACAAATCTGTACTTTCGACAAAAGGGGTCTCACATCGCTTCACCTCGCTTCCGCCCCTTTCCCTCCCTCGCTGCCACGGCAATCCCATACATTTTGGTACCACCCCGCTCTCTCTTTAGGTTTTTCGGTAGTTCTCGCGTCTGGTACCGGCACACCTTCTTACTCCGTTCCGTTCCATTTTTTTTCTTTACTCTTAGGGCTATATTAGTTGGTGGAGTGTTTACTACGTGGGGCATTTTTCTGCAAACCGGTGAGCGGTTTTCAGTGCGCTTTGATCCATCGAGAGGGACATGGCTTGTGCGATAGCAAATTGAAAGCGACATCTTCGAACCTCGGTATTGTGTCTCCGAGAGCTGGCAAGAGGTGCATCTGGAGAGCTCCGAGGTCGCAAGTGTGCTCGGACCCAAACCTTTTCCAATCTTTCACGCCAACCGAGGTCAGCCGCCTCTTGCCTTCAACCCACACCTCACTAAAACTTCTTCACCGACGCAAATGTCTGCGTACGGGCTTGGAAGCTTCTACGGCACTGTAGAAGACGTCGACAACTCGACAACTTTCCGTCTGTCGCCTTCGTCAGACTCGCTCGCGAGCTCCTCGTAAGCCATTTCGACCGAGGTGCTTTTCCCCACAATCGGAAAATGACCAAGAGTCTTGCAGCTCTTACTCACTCATCGACTCGCCGAACGAAGAACGACCTTACAATTTGTACCCCAGCACTCCTCCACCTCCCTCCCCCGAGTCGCTCCAGCCTGCGGTAACAGGCACCTCTCGCATCATTCGCCGCTTTTCCGCATTCGCATTAATTCTCCTCGCTCTAGTCGTTGGAGCAGTCTACTCGCTAAAAGCGTATGAACATCAAAAGAATCTCGAGCAAAGTTTAAAGTGGACCGGGGAGCTGGAAAGACTCGAGATGGAAAGAGCGAAAAATGTTCAGGAGCTTCAAGAATGTAATTGGGATCTCGCGGATAGGGAATATGAGCTTGGAGCTAGGAAAGAAGAGGTAGAGAGTGCGAAGAATTTGGGGGAAAGCTTGTTCTGGCTGGGGCTTGGCGTGTGAGTCGCTCGCTCCAGAAAAATGTGGCGAGGCGTCGCAGCTGACCTAGATATCTTTGGTAGAAACTCATGGACGACGCCAATGAACCACAAGCGAAGATCTTGGGGTCATACCTCATTCCAACGTTCTCTCAACCGCACTATTCAAGTTTCCTCCATTTCCTTCTTCCCAACCTCGCCTGCCCGGATCTCCACTCCACCCAACTCCGAAATAGTAGGCTTCAGCGTTCAACTTTCTCCTGAATCTCTAACATACGGTAGCTGGAAAGCAACGTTCTATCGATCTGGAGATGGACTGCCGGGGTTGAGGAGGACTATTGGGTTTGAAGCGAGGAGCGAAACTTGGTTGGAGGTGACGAGGTGGGCAGTTTCGGCGAGGTGTTTTGGGTTGTGCGCGGAAGTTGGCGACCCGAGTTTTTGGACGAACGTTTATATTGCGAGGAATGCGGTCGGGTGGATTGATGGGAAGTAGACGTGTAGCTCCTCTCCGACTGCTGAAGATGCTTGTTCGTTTTTGATTCTTCGCGGCGGAGAGTCGATTCTCTGCGTCGAAGGCGCCAAGTAACCCTGATCCAGCTAGTCAACCTCAGTGGGAGCGTCCATCTATTGTTCAGGTTGATATAGATTGAGCTCGAGCTTCTTAAGGTACATTCGAGATTACCGAAAGTCAGAGCAAGGTCATTTTGGCGTCGAGCGAGTCTCGAGAGTCGAGAGTGCCCCGGTTGATTGCGGCATCCTTTCATTGACACAAGCTACAGAACGAGACAGAAGATACAGTCAGATGTCGATCTGATAGCTCTGGGAGCCTTGATAAATGATGTGCTCACGATGTGGACAGGCGGTTGAAAGGTGCTGAGCCAAAAACTTTTCCACCACTGAAGTACATACTTGCTGGGTGTTGGGTCTTGGGTGATCCCTTATTTCTAAGTCCTGTCCAGCTTTGTACAACGTAGGGGACTAAAGGAACCAAGAGATGTCAGGAAAAGCTAAGTAAGCGTGAAGTCTTCGCACGTAGTTGTACACGACGCGGTGATAGCCATCGGGAGGCGGAACCGCAACGAACGTCTGGTAACCCGCCCAATCATTTGAGCAAAAGAAGGTTGCACATTCATTTCAGCTTGAAAAAAGAAATTCTCTGCTGATGAGTGAAAGCTTCCTCGAAGAGATGACTCACCGAAGAGGCCGCGAAGTCAATCACTTGAGCACAGTCTCCTCTTCAAGCAAATGGTAGCTTACGTGCGGTCGCCAGTGCTCGACGTCGATCCAATCTTGGTCGACCCAGTCGAAAAGGAAACAGCGCTGAGAAGCTGCTGTTCTTTGCTACTTTCTCGTGAAGCAGCTTGATCAGAGTCCGTACGACTCACACCTACGTACCACCAAGTGAGGCCTGTTGGTGTAGTGGTATCACACGCCCTTCGGGAATCTACTTTCCCTCCTGCTTGTTCAGGATGTGATTGGGCGAGGTCATCGGTTCAATCCCGGTATAGGCCCTTCTTTTACTGTTTGTCGACGAGTTCAGACTCACGCCAGACAGGGAAGAGGCGGTGTAGGATCTGGCCAAGAAGACGTCGACGGTAACAGCTTGTTGAAGCTGCTCCTTGGCTGTAATGCTACCGCTACCGTTCCTTTTCGAATTCTGTTTGACTCGTTGTTTGCCTCGAAACACAACAGTATTCCAGGCGCGAGGTCTTTTGCTTTCTGGTCCCACCGGAGACTTCGCAGAACCAGGCGTTGTTCGTTTCAAAGTTTGCTGAATGCAGTGTATAAGTATAGCTACTGGATTGATTCCACTTTCTTGATTGAGGCTCTGGGTACTTACTGCCTACTGCTCTTGAACCCGCTCGCTGTGCGTGCCAATACGCCCTGACTCAGACTTCGCACGGTCAACCGGTCGACCACATCGCTCGCCGCAGATTTTATCTCTCACTCACTTGCATTACCGGCGTCACATGCGGCAAAAAAGCTGAGAATCTCAGATCAAAAACTCAGGCTCACCCGACATGGCCCAAGGAAAGAAAAGTAAGGTGTGGCTTCGTAGGTACCGTCGCCACAAGTCGGGGCCATTCCGATGGCGTGGCAAGAAACTTTCCTCTTCTAAGTTGCGCACGAGGCGTTATATCTCCTATTGAATTGAAGAGTGTTTGAATCTTGAAATGTCTTCCGACCCACCACAAGCCCGAGCCAATCCAAACCAACCCAAACTATCTACAAGCAGCAAATCCACCTCCCAACGAACGACACCGCCCACCATTGATCGCCTGCTTCAATCTTTCTTGCTGTCTGATCCTCAATCTCGACCAATGGCCGAATGCTCAAAAGCTCGCCTTACGGCCGGGTGGAAATGACAAGGTGGGCTATATGTGAAACAGCGCCCGCCGTGCCAAGCGTCGGTACAGAAAAAGGCAGTGATGCTGTATGTAAACGTCCCCATATCAATTTTAACAAGTTTCGAGCAATATAAAGATCCGTAGTATGAGAAAGCGAAGCAAGTCCGATCTAATCCTCACAAAGCCCAGGCAATCATTCCAGTGTCCGCGCCCCTTCTCCCTCCTCCCGTTCACATTCCTCCCACTTCCCTCCCCTCTCGAG
>JASZXU010000824.1:0-13796 GCA_035521515.1 Phenoliferia sp. Uapishka_3
TCAACAGTTTCGACCTATTCGAAACAGCTATCCATGAAAGGTTCGCCAACGAGAATCAAGGTGTTGACCAAGTACGACAACTTCTAGGCAACACTATGAAACACGGGGACAAATTCATGGGTTACCTCACAAGGTTCTCTCGAATCACGGAATCATTGGGATGTGACGACTCGGCATTAATCTTTGCACTACAATAAGGACTACCGACCCGACTCCAAGAACAAATTCCCCAATCCCCAGACGAGCGAAGGTTACCCTGGCGAAACTTGATGCCAAGCATTGGCTAGCCATGTCAAACAACTACTCGACAAAACCAGTAAGGGTCCTTCGAACACACCCAAAGCCACACCAAAACGGCAAGAATGCCGGCAGAAAACCACCTAGTCCTTTCATCGAAGGGGATCATATCTCAACAGGATTTTCCAACAACCGTAGGTCATACTTAAACTCCAACCCACCAAAACAACTCACAACAAACGAACACATTTGACGCCACAAAAGCAACCTCTGCGCATACTGTGCCGAATCGGACCACACAATATCGGGATGTGATAGGCGACCTAGTTACAACAGATCAACGGCTGAAGCCATTTACACAGGCAAAACGAAGCCCTACATCAAACACCCGCCTCAATGTCTTCTCAACCACCATGTGCCGCGTGGCGTCCATGGCGAATCACGAGGAAACGAAAGAACCTACCAAACTCCTAGGGATAACAGCTCAACTCCAATTCCGAGGACACCCAGACACCTACACGGCCGGTTTAAATAACAAGGAACCTTACTCCCAAATGACGCCACGACTAGCCATCAGACTAGGAATCATCGGAGTCCGCGACGCATACAACTTAGGCAGCTTGGACGAACCAGATCTGCACGGACTTCCATACCCACAACATGAAGGACATAACAGTAGAGTTTTTGCACCAGTCGTCTGTTAATCTAACTCACTCAGCATGTATTGCGAAATTGACTTACCTGCACCAGTCGTCTGTTAATCTAACTCGCTGAGGAGAAAAAGAACAGACGCCGGCGCAGGTTCACCATAAGGGTTATCTACTTGCCAAGTTGGTTTCCTCCGTACCGCTGACCAACCATTACTTCCATCGCGCCCGCAATCCTACGCCCCCTCAAATCACCAATTTCCAACTTGCCCCCTCGCGATGCAAAGTAAGTCCCATAGCCTCCGAAAACTGAAAATGCTTGAGAACATCCAACCCTTTCGTAAGAACATCCGCAACCATGATAGCCGACGGAATCCATTTGATGTCGATTTGTTTGTCGGCAAAGCGTTCGCGATCAAAGTGATAATGGATGGCGATGTGTTTCGTGTTGTGATGCTGAGTTTGGTGCCTTGCTAACATAATTGAACCTTGATTATCGCCTCAAATAAGAGTCGACTTAAGTTGTGGCCGTCCTACTCCGCTCCACCAAAGTCGCTGCCACACCGCCTCGCGGGCGCAAGACGAAAGCCCCATGTATTCCGCCTCAGTGCTTGAAATTGCCGTCGAGGCCTGCAACTTCGAGCTGAAAGATACTGCCCCTCCTGCAGCCATAAAAACCCATCCCGTCGTAGACCTGCGCGACTCGTGATCCGACCCATGGTTGGCATCGACGAACGCCACAACAGTCTCTAGCTCTCCTCCATGCCCGTAAAGTATCCTCACCAACGTAGTCCCCCTCACATATCGCAGCAAGTACTTAATTTGATCCCACGCCTCCTCCATGGGTTACAAGAGTATCGAGCCGCCCGTCCGACTGGAAATATGATGTTGGGACGGGAGATGCAAAGATAAAGAAGCATGCCTATTACCGCTCGATACTCCACAGCAAGAGGGGAAGTGTCCTGCTCCTCGTCCGGTTGAGAGGTTGTTTGCGGAGCCTTAGGACGACAGGGCAATTTCACCGCCTTTGAATCCTCCATACCGCACCTCTCCAAGATGCGTTGTGCGTAGCCGGATTGGTGACGTCGTACCTCTCCAGTTGCGTGGTTATGATCGATTTGAAGGCCAAGGATTTCCCTCAATTCTCCTAGGTCCTTAATTAATTTTGAAACGCTTGTTGAGGTCCGCGATCACGCCGGGAATGCTATCGTTGCCGACAATAGCTCCGTCGTTGACGTGAATACCGAGGATCAACTCCAACTCCCCTCGCTTACGATAGTACACTCCAGCATCCGCGTCGAGTTGCTGAAATCCAATCTCAAGCAGCGCCGCATGAGATACGTTATTCCATTCGTGACCCGACTGACGAAGCCCATAAAGTGTCTTTCGCAGGCGTCAGACTCGATTCGTACCATCTTCCTCGCCTGGGACCTGCTTCACGTATACTTCTTCTTGTAATTTCCCGTGCAGGTAAGCGCTCGAGACGTCTAATTGTCCCGATTTCCAAGCTGGACCTTTCGTTCGTCGCCCTTCACCCGAGTTCTGCGCAAGCAACGCCAACATGTTGCGGAAAGAAGCCATTTTCACGGTCGGTGCAAATGTCTCGCCGGAATCCCCATCTCGCTGGAGATCTCCCCTAGCCACGAGCCTTGCTTTGTATTTAATAATATTTCCGATGGCGTCTCTCTTGATGAGTAGTACCCATTCCAAAGGTATCGCTCGAAAACCTGTCGGAAGCTGGACCAAAGGTTCCTCCCAGCAATCCATAGCTCGAAGGGAAGCTGATTCGGCGGAAATGGCAGGAGCCCAACTGTGGCGATCCGGTCCCTTCATTACTGAGCGATACGACGGCTCGTCCGGATTCGACGAGTAAGTTTTGAGGGCGAAAACCTCCGCATCATCGTCAATGTCGGTGTCGTACCGAGCTCGCAGCAATAATGGATGAAATGCAAGCGCCACTAAGGCTTTCGCATCGAGAGCGATGCCACCTTCAGGTTCCGGAGACGGTTCGGGGGTATCAAACATGGCGTTTCCTGGCTCGACGACGGCAGGGGCTGGAGGAGGAGGTGGTGCCTGCTGACCATCAAGAGTACGTTGTTGACGTTGGCGAGAGGGATATCGTGAGATAGGAACCTCGACGCCGGGAACTGCAGCTGGCTCTTGGGCGCCCGCGACTCCACCAACTCGGTTCATGAAACCTCTTGTTCTGTGCCCCTGTCGAGGCGCCTCTGGTCCATCTTGTTTCTCTTCGCTAGCGGAATCTTCTTCGTCCTCGACTACAGGAATTGCCACGGGTGCGTCATCATTTTGCACAACCGGCGGACTGACCAAAGAGATGGGACGTACCATCGGTGGAGCGTCTGTAAAACTGCCTCCACCATTATTCAAAACTGATTCTTGAGCTTCCGCGGGCTCTCCGCTTACACTTACAGGTGAATCTCCGCCCCCTGAGCTCGACCAGCCAAAATCTGTCGCCCAATCTTGCACCGTGCTCAGTTCCTCTTCTGTCACATTCCCCTCATAAACCCCTTCAAAGACTTCAACGTGATATGCCATGAAACCAATTTTCCTAATCGGATCGTACATTTGCAAGGACTTGGAGTGCTCGTCGTAACCGACGAAGAAACAACGTCGCCCCCTGGCAAAAAGTTTACCAGCCTGAACCTCCTAAGGAATCAACGCATAAGCTAGGGACCCCCATGCTAAAAGTCGAGAGAGGTCTGGTTGTGTGCCGTATTTGCGAAAGAAAGGTGATTGCCCGTTCAACGATTTGGTCGGCAAGCGATTCCTGACGTACGTCCACGCGCTAACGGTTCCAGGCCAGAGCCAAAGTGGCAACAACAAGCGGATGAGCCATGCCCTGACACCTTCGAGCGCTCGTTGCCAGAACCATTCGATCTCCCCCATTTTGTGGTGGGAGTAAGGCGTAGCTTGGTGTTGCTCGATTCCAAGCCTGGCGAAAAGGTGCCGACAGCCGTCGTATTCTCCACCTTTGTCGCTGAAGAAACTCTTGACTTTGCGCCCAGGGTGTCTTCTCTCTTCCCACTTAAAGAACGGCTCGAGAACGTCGACCGTGTCTGATTTGTTCCGTAGACCCGCAATCCAGCACCATCTCGTATGATCATCGATGATCCCAAGCGTGTACTTATACCCTCCAAGTGCAGCGTCTGGCGAAGGCCCCCAAAGGTCTGAGTAAAGTAAGTCCAAGACCGAGTCGGCGCGCCGAGCAGAAAGCTTAGAGACACGACGTCGAGAAGCCTTCGTGAGTTCGCAAGGCGCGCAAGGCGCAATTCCCGTTCGGTCGAGAGCTCCACACGACTGGCAAGGCAAAGGAGTGGGGATGAGGGGTAAATCAACACCTGGGTTCAACTCTACTGCACGGCTGAGTAAAGGACCCCGAAGGTGACCAAAACGTTCATGAGCTACTTCCGGCCCTGTGAGAGGAAGGACCGTCAGGGCTTTAGCATCGTGAGGAGGAACCACAGAATGAAAATTAGGAAAGGAAGGCAAAGAAGGGAATCGTACCATCAGACAAATCACTTGAATGCCGATGTGGCCGAGACCGACAAGAACGTTGGCGGGATTAAAGACCTGGAGCGTCGTCGTGGTGTTCGTGAACGTCCATCCGGCGCGCATCATCGACGACGTCGAGATGAGGGTGTGCCCCAGTGTCGGCGCGAACAGGACGTTCTTGCGGACAAACAAGCCCGTCTTGCCGTTCGGAGGGGTCGTAGTGAGCGTGAGAGTACCGGTTCCTTCTGCCCAACACGTACCTCCTCCTGCTCCGTTGATGCGAACCCGACTCTCCCTCAGAAAAGCAACGTAGTGAGAAAGGAGGCCGATCCCGTTTGTCATGTCGCGGCTGGCTCCTGGGTCCAAAACGACCTTCGTCTCAGGCCTCGCGGTGAGTGCAGTGACGTTGATGACGTTGTCGCCTGCCGTCTCCGTTCCGCTGTTGTTCGTGGACGGGACTGTTGCGTTGTTCATGGGGAGATAGAAATTACGTGCTTCGTTGATGGACGCAAAGTTGGCAGTAGTCGAAGCAAAGGCGTATTCCTCGACGGGAGCTGGTGCCAAAAGATATGCGTCGCGGACATCGAAATCGAGGTCCATATCGACATAGCTGGCGATGGAACGTGATCGATCACCCGTGAGGCGATGCTCCACAAGTCGATTGATGACGGATGTGGAATAGGATGGTTCGTGAAGGAAACACCGTGCGTTGTCGGACAAGTCTTCGTCGACCTTGATTTCGCCAACCGACTTGAGGAAAGACGTTTTGTGGTCGTCGCCACCGCTCCAGCACTTGACGCAGCCACGAAGAATAAGCCTATTGATGCGACAAAGCTCCGCTGCGTGAGAACGCTGGGCGCGAGAGAGTGCGGAAATGGCGTCGGCGGCGAGACTTTCAGACTCGAGGACGTGGTGTTGAGAATCGAGGAGGGAGTCGTATTCCAAAGTCTTGATGACAACGTAACCTCCTAGTCGAGTTCCGAAGAACGGACGGTCGGGATCCTCAAACTCCTCGACGTCCGGCGCGACTTCGACATCTCCATCGTCTTCACGTCCATCCTCGCCATCATCTTCTCCATCATCACCATAGTCCTCCAAACCTTTGCTCCAATCAAATTCTTCCAACTCTCCAACTTCCTCCTCTCCTTCAACCGTTACCCTCAACGCCGCGTGCCCTTCTGCTCCAACAAAATCCTCCACATCGTCAAACGCAGCAAACCTGTTGTGGGAGGGGTGGTTGTTGGGGAAGGTGTGCGTCGTGAAACCGGCAAGTTCTTCGAAACGTCCTACGTTGGCTGCTGCATAAGCGGCGTAGGCCTCGTGCTGCGCGCGGTAAGCGTTGGCAGTGGCGTTGGCGTCGTTGGGGTAGTAAGGGTGGGGAGGTTCCTTGATCATGAAAGCCACCATTCCAACCACTTGAGTTTCGTTTACGTTGATACCAAACTTCGCAAGCTCGGTGCATCGTCCTTGTGCTTGACGTCTCGCGTCGAGATTGCAGCCTGGATGGTTTGCGCTCGCATCCGCCCAATAACCCGTCCCAAAACACTTCCTACACATATCCTTCCCAATTCTAAACTGACCCTTGATGTTTCTTCCCCAGGGCCAAGCCTCCGCGTTCGAAACATCCGTCGTAAGGTGGCGAGCCCCGCTCGTTCCCACCGTTCCTCCACGACCGGCACCACCTCCGTATCCACCACGGTTCGACAATCCTCTGCCTCAACCACGACCTCGATTGAAGTTAGGCGGGGAGGGGGTAGTCATGACGAGCGCCTGCTCGCGTGTCGCAATAGCGTTGGTGGCTAAGGCGGATGCGGCTGCGGGAGTAAGTCGCAAAGCTTCTTCAGCGCAGTGCTGGCGGAGCTTGGTGGTGATGGTCTCGTAGTTGGCGCCATCGCCAAGGGTTGCGTCGATAATGTTGGCGTAACGTTGAGGAATCGAAGCCAGGATGAAAAGCAACGAGAGAACTCCGTTGAGCACCGTGTATTCGGCGTCCGGGGTACCAGCAGCCGCAAGCCTTTCCGCCTCCGCCTTAAGTTGAGAGCAGAGATCACTGTTGACTCGACAAATGAGAGTTCCGCCTTTCGTAAGGAACTGTTCCATGTCCTCTCCCTCGATGAAATTGAGGTTGATGAGGTCGGCGAGGGCGGCCATGCCGGTGAGGCGAAGCTTTTGCGTATAATGCTTCTTGATGCGAGTCCATGAAATACTAGGAAACTCATCATCTTGATGGACTAGCGCGAGCGCGTTGGGTCCCAGGTACCCTTCGAATAAGATGGCGACCTTTCCCATGCCGACCTCCCAGTTCCTTCTCTCCGTCGTAGTTTCTCTCTCCGGTTCCGCCACCTGCTGCTCCAGATAAAGCAAGCATCCCTCCGACATAGCCATGTTGCGGAAAGACTTGATGAACTCAATAGAGTTGGTGATCGTGAGAACTCCCAATTTGGCAAAGATCTTTTGATTAACGCCTTTAGGCGCTGCGGACGACATGGTTTCGAGAGGAGTGGCGATTTGTGAGGCAGGGGAACGTGTGGTATCAACTTGTGTGATCGGCAAGTCGAAAATTGATGGAAGGCTGACAAAAAAGGGTCGATGGTCGTGTGGGCAAAGAAGTTGTCTAAAGACTGCGAGTTCTTCTTCGAGTGCGAGTCGTGCATGCGTAGAAAGAAAAGATGTGTTTGTACTGGTATTCATGTACTACACGTCGGTCAAAAAGGGTGAGTGAAACGAAGTGTTGAAACTTTGTTTAGGACGCTGGCGAGAGAATTATGACGATATCGAAACTACCAAGTAGAATTTCTGCACCAGTCGTCTGTTAATCTAACTCGCTCAGCATGTATTGGGAAATTGACTTACCTGCACCAGTCGTCTGTTAATCTAACTTGCTGAGGAGAAAAAGAACAGACGCCGGCGCAGGTTCACCATAAGGGTTATCTACTTGCCAAGTTGGTTTCCTCCGTACCACTGACCAACCATGACTTCCATCACGCCCGCAATCCTACGCCCCCTCAAATCACCAATTTCCAACTATAACTTCCACATTGGCGTAGCCCACATAGAAGATGATTCACAATGGCACATTGGCAACAACTCTCGAGGTCCAGAAATCATACTAGGAAACAAATTCCTAACAACTTACAATCCCCACATCAACTGGACAGACGGCACCATAAGTATTCCAAAGGAACCAACTCCGAGGGATACCTTTGAGACCAATGAACCTACGGAAGCCAAGGGACGCTGGGATAAAAATGGAAAGAACAGTCACGCCAGTGGGACTACCATCAGCTTAAAAGAGGTGTTGGGGATTCCGGCACACCTTACAACCTACCGAAAGGTCTTCGAGGAAACACCAATTCCCGACTCACCATCGGAAGCAACACTACCACCATTTCGACCAAAAATGGATTACACCTTTAAAGTCCACCCAAAAATTGACTTCACAAACTACTTAAATGACGGACCGTGTTACATCCAAAGTGACGAGAAGATTGATTTCCTCAGAAACTACATCAATGATCTAGAAGCAAGAGGACTGGTGGTCCCGAGCTACTCAACCAACTCCGTGGCAAAGGCTATGGCCTACCGATCGACGAAAGGAGGTTTCAAATTCTTCATCAACTACTCGGAACTAAACAAAGCTATCGTACCAACGAAAAAGATGGAACCATCACTGGGGGACTTACTCAACAAAAGTGCGAAGGCGAAATGGATCACCAAACTGCACCTAAGGCCAGGACTACATCAAATGAAAATCAGGCCCGGGGACGAACACCTGACAAAATTCACAACACCTTATGGAGCGGAGTACACCTGGAGAGTCGTGCCGAAAGGACTACAAAACGGGACAACCTTCTTGGAAAATTTCCTGCGAAGCCTACTACCAAAAGGAATCTTTCCATTCATGGAGATCTACAAGAACGACATCATCATCTTATCCACCAACAAGCGTCATCCACAAATCGTCAAAAGCGTTTTTGAAAAACTGTCAAGCGAAGGACTGCAACTAAATTATTCACAATGCATATTTTTGAAAAATACGTTAAACGGATCAGGACTCGACTAGGAATCCATATACAAAGAGATATATGGGTTGAAGGCGAACAACTACTAAATCCAACACAAAATAAACGCACATAGACAAGAATACCGAAGACGCGAAAGATAAAAGGATCAACAAATTATGATGATGTAAAAAGACGCCGAAAAGGAATAGAGGATAGGAAAGCCGATCAAGAAAAAGAAGCCAACAAACGAACCTCACACATCGAGGGAAAGGATGAAGGACCTCGACTGGGGCGAGCACTTTCATGCCTACAAACAAATCACTGCAAGGAAAATTTACCACGTGGCGGCGTGCGCTTCGGTCTGTGGACCATTCTCCTAGAGGGGGGGGCAGCTGTCGCCGTCTTCCAGAACCCTTCCAAAAAAACAAATCAAATCACAAATCAACCTACTACTTCCCAAACAATTCACAGTATTCCTCCATACTACCGGCTACTCCCAAATCATACCCTATACTTCCAAAAACCCTACGGAAGCTCCACTCACACTCCACACGACTACTACCCAAGGCAATGCCTAGGGAAAGCCTCGCACACCTCGGATACATCCTCACTCCGAGGATTTCCAACCCAATCAATCACCTTGGAACACTTCGTCTTATCCAACCCATCCTCAAAAGAACTCCTCACAAGGAAGCAAGATTAAAAGACCACGTTTCACCAAGTCTGCTATAGCTACCTCGGAGAAAACACGAGGAACTACACATTTACCTACCAAAGATCACAACAACAAGACTGACTACAAATACACCTGCCCACCGTAAGAAAGTCTGGTCGGAAAGATTATACAAAGGAAAAAGAAAGGGGACAAAAAGACTTACCAAAAAAAAGTAAAAGAGGAACCAGCAAAGAAACCTAAGAACGACCAAGGAGATTGAGGGGGAGATCATCCTTGAGTTGGTCCTTCTCCATGCCATCATCTTCCTCCCTATCGACCTCGGAAATCTTCGCCTTTCCCTTCCCCTTCCACCTCGGAGTCTCAAGGAAGGATCGAGTCATGAACGCCATCAACGCCATCTCGAACTCCTCGATGCTGATCTCGCAAGCATAAACTTGCTCCAAATACCATCAAGGAAAGGGTGACCCTCGACAGAAACCTCGTCTTCAGCCTCAAGGATAGAAGGAAAAATCTTGAGGATGGAAGCGACCTCGAGGTCGTGGGAGTCGTTGCCCTTGGGGTCAACATCGAGGCGCTCCTCGCGAATGATGCCGAGAAGCTGGACGGTGCAGAATTGAGAACTACAAAAACATCAAGAGATTGGATCAGCATCATCGGGAGTGAACGACATCGAATCAGAAATACTACTCACAACTTCGAACCAAAGACCTTGCGCCCCTCAATTTCGGCCTGTCACCTCCCTTGCCACTCCCTATCCTTATCAGCCGTGACCTTCTCCTCAGCCTCAACAACGGCAACCCAACACTTCTCCTCAAACTCGTGACCAAGCTCGTCCACCCTGGCGAGGAGGGAACGGCGCAAGGAGGCTTCCTTCTCCTCAACTCCCTCCTCGACCTTCTTGGAGATGTAACCGTCAACCTTGATGAGTTCGGAGACAAGGTGCAAGATAGCAGAGTTGTCTGCAGAAGAAGGAGAAGAATGACCCGGTTGTTAGCACAAACGTCAACCAAGTGGAAAAGGAAAACTACTCACTGGGGTTGACCTTGTCCTCGATCTCAAGGGCCCATTGGAACCGTCCTCTGCCGATTTGGACGGAGTTGACGTTTTGTTGTTCATCATGAACGGGGAGGGAAAAGGGACCTTGATGAGAGGAACCACCTATAAAAAAAGAGTGAACGAGGGGAGCAACGAAAGACGAAGTCAGCACAAAATTGTGACAGATGGAAGTCGGAGACGAAAACACCAGAACGAAAGACTCACTGGCTTCAGGACGACCTCGGATCAACCCAGGACCCGCACGACGGAGTACAGGAGGTTTGGTGGACAAACTGCCACCCTTACCACCGTCACCCTCGCTCTCGGAGTCTGGGACGCGCGCACGCTTGGAAGTCGAGGCGACACGAGGACGAAGATCTAAAAAGACGCAAAGGAGGGGAATAGAAGAAGAAAGGAGTCAGTGAACAGAAGGAAAGAAAACAACAGCGTCATTGGCGCTTACTCTTGGCTGGACTATCGGCTCCCACCGTAAGGGAAGCGTCGTCCGACGAGTCGGAGGAGTCTGCCTCCTTGGGGTCCTCTCCGGGAGAAGGATTCCAAGTGGGGGTTGACAACTAGAAGGAACATTGTCAGCAACCATTCCCCCTTCTTTTTTTTGCCACTCTCCATGGCACTCCGAGCCTGCAACCCGGACACCCAAAAGTAAAGAAGAAAGGCGAACTCACAAGTATCACGGAAGTTGCAAGGTTGCTTCCTGTGGGCACACCTCTCACAGGCAGTCTTCCTCCTCAAGATGTAGCAGTTGGGCTTCTTGCGATAGAAGCAGTAGGCGCAGGGGTCGGGTTGGAGGGTGTGCTCGGGGTTGAGGTTGTTGAAAGCCTCGTAGGGCTTGGCGGGCTTCTTTGCTTTCTTCTTGGGGAGATCAGGAAAGTCAGAACACACGACGTGCCATGTTGAAGTGGGTGGAAGTGTGAAGAAGAAGAAAGAGAGAGATCCATCGAGGTTTGCCCAAGATAGGTTCGGCGCGGGTGGTCCAAGCTTGACCCCTATCGAACTTGAGAAGTCAAACGGCCAACAAAAGTCAAAAAATCAAAAGACGCCGGAACGACGCCAAAACTTCAAGATCATAAAATCAATCCACCATTTAACACATACGTTATTTGAGGGGTTAAATTAGGACGTGGTTTGCTCTCACAGGGCGTTCGAAGCCTGTCATGGGGGTATGTGACGATTCATCACGATCAAAGACAACATACCACCAAAATTACAACTACCACCCAACGAACGAAGGACATACAAGTGAATGGACAAACGTACTCTCAAGGTTTTGGAAGAAGAATTATTGAAGGAAGTTTCCCAAGGATTTCCATGGAACCAAGGGAGCTAGGGAATCCCGAGGGACGGCGAGGGATGGCGAGGCGGCGCTTAGGCAGTACGGTGACACGGTGTGACGGTGTTTTGCCCTGTATCGGAATTTCCTGTAGAACGTTCAGATCTAGATATTTGAAGAGGGAAGTTCTTAGAACCTTTCTCTCCTCTTCATTCTGAAATTCTAAGAATCATCCGACAATCATTCCACAGGCAAGCCTCTCGGACTCCTTAATTGATTGACCCTTAGCAGTACGGAGCATCGTCGATATAGTCGAGGTCCTTCATTCACACAAGAATAAAGAACTCAACAACCATCCACACTAACTCTACAAGTCAATCGTATTCCACGCACGTACTACTATAGGACGGGGTACTCGGATCATCACAATTGGAAAAATTGCATGTGTTTTTGGACAGCTCTACCTTCGAAGTGATCACTGATTGCATTGTGATTCACACTCTGCTTGACCTCAAGACTCCCAATAGGCATATGCTACGCTGGCAGATGGCTATTCAGGAGTATCGAGGGTGTAGGACCATTAGCCACTGCTAAGGCGCGGCCCACACCAACACTGACAGAATGAGCCGCATGTTGCTCACAAATGACGCCTCCAATCCAGTGTCTGACCTTCAGGACGAGGAAGTTGGCGAGGTGCACGCCCTCTTGTTTGTAAAACTAAAAGATGAATTCTTTGACAAGATCACGGCGTCCTATCAGAGTGACGACACCATTCAGTGCATCTATATAGTTCTGTCTGAGCCTGATGTTGATTCTACCACAACACTTTCAGGACTTGATTCCAAGATCCGTGCTCAATTTGATGCCGGACGCTTCTTCCTGCTCGATGAGTTGCTTTACCGTCGCAAAGGCACCGTGGTGTCACTCATCTTCGTAGAGGTTGAGACAAAAGCAGCTGTGATCTCTGCATGTCATGAATAAGTAAGTGCTGGACACTCTGGCTTGGTAAACACTTATGCCCGAGTAAAAGCTCTAGTCTGGTGGCCAGGTGTGTACACTGACAACAAAGATTATGTCAGTAGCTGTGATGCTGTGATGATCCATTACAATTTCAACCCCCCGTTTGCTTATATATAGTGCATTCTTTCCTCCAACTCCCATCTGGAGTAGACATACCTTTTGGCTTAGGAGCCTAAGGATGTGGGCACATTAAAAAGTTGCTAATGATGTTGGATCCCCCCAGATGCTTGCCAATGAGCTAACAAGCACACTGGCAAACCATACAGCTTTGCACAACGCACAGAGGAACCAACTAAGCCCTGGATAATCATAAACATGGGTTTGGTCTCCGGATTTCCCCCAGGAGGCAAAGTTAGCTTCAATGCAGTGCTAGTCATCGTCAACCGCTTCTCCAGGCGAGCGCGCTTCATTCCCACGTTCACTGATGCTGACGCGAAATTTACCGCCCCTCATTTCTTTGCAAACATTATGAACAAGCATGGAGTGCCAGCGGGAATAGTTTCTGATCACGATAAGTTGTTCACCTCTGACTTTTGGAAACACCTAGCCGCGCTCTGTGGAATACAGCTAAAGCTTTCGACGTCTTATCATCCCCAAACTGATGGATTGGCAGAACAACACATTCCAATCCTGGAGGACATGCTTTGTCGGTTTGTTGCTTTTGGCCCCACCTGGACCGACAATCTTGGCTTCACGCACGACTGGACGGTGCTGCTGCCAGGACTTGAATTTGCAGTAAACTCATCCTTGCACAGCGGGCTCAAAAAGTCACCTTCTGAAGCCGAGATAGGCTTCATTCCCCGGTCGATCTACTCATTGATCAGTGCCCGCCTCCCTAGTGTGCAGACAGATCCCAGCACCGACTCTTACGCTTGGATGCTCCAGTCCGCTCATCAGCGAGCGCTTGAGTGTATCTTCAAATTGGTTACTCAAGCTCAAGCTTGTTGGAATGCTCATCATGTCAAACCACCCTTCTCCGTTGGCGACACTGTGATGCTGTCCACAAAGCATCTCAACTTTGGCAAAGGCCCCACCAAGCTCATTCCACCTATGTTGGGCCTTTTGGCATCTTGAAAATGGTTAGCCCTAATGCTATTAAGCTCAAACTCACAGCGCGGTATGATTGTGATCACCCAGTATTCCTGGTGTCCCTTGCCAAACTGCACATTAACAGTGACCCCAAAAAATTTCCAGGCAGGCGTCAAGAGCCTCCGCCGCTCCCCAGTCATTTTTGACGGCTGTGACGAATCGTATTCTTCCCAAACAATACGTTAAGGAAAGGAAGAGCAATCACCACTAGGACTACTAGGCACTCCTTGAATTATGACCTAGGATTCCCAAGGAATGATTGTCCCCGTGTGGCCGGGACATGC